>CM053793.1:795214323-795499323 GCA_028749045.1 Cupressus sempervirens
CTCTTCCATTGATTTTTTGATAGGTGCCCCTCCCATCTAAATCTTGTTGCAATCCTAATCTATTTAAGGATTCTCAAAATGTAGAGAAAAGGCTGCAAATTTTTAAGTCTTATGCAAGATAGTATTGTCGAGATCTCTCAAGAGTCCTTCATGTCTTTCTCAACACATCACTTTATTTTTACAGTCAATTTGGATGAATGTTGTCAATGACCTTTAAAATATGAACGAAAGAATAGTCTTAGAACCCTTATTGTGTCTTCTTGTGGCTTAAGTTCTTCTAATTTGACAGAATTTCTTGAGATTTTCTGTTTGAATCCCTGGATGCTATCTTAGTTTTAACTACAAGTGGAGTTTGATTATTCATGTAGGTTACAAGTCAAGATACTCTATCTCATTCAAGTTTGGGACATTGTGAATGTTATCATTCCATTTAATATCTTGTCTAAATTGTATCCATCTTGTGAAAAATTTATATGTGAATAATCCTTTACAATATTGAGTTCTTGTCAATTTCCCACAAGTGTTTCATTGAGTCAGACCAATAATATCTTCATCCTACCATTTGATGCATCACCCCCTTTTACTTTTTTAGTATTTACCTTCCAAGTAATCCTTCTATCATTTTTCCCCCTCAAGTTTATTTTCCTATTCAAAGAAGTAAATTAGTGATACATCAAGAGGAGTTGGCCTATAACCCAAAGATTCACTCCTAACTTAGGTATTTCCCAATACCTAGGAGTGTTTTCATGTTACTCAAAGTTGACTGAGTTAGAATCTAGGCATAGGCATGACTTTTAGAGATGACAAGTGTCACCAACATTTCAAGTAGTAGAGGACCACTTGCTTTATCAACAACAAGTAATTTTAGGACTCAAGGAGAATTTAGCTATGGTACAAAATTAAATTAAACAACAAGTAGACCAACATCGTAGTGAAATAAATTTTGAAGTTGGGGACTAGGTCTTCTTGAGATTGCAGCCTTATAAACAAATCTCAATTAAAGCAACAAAAAATAATAATAAGTTGTCTCCAAGATATTATGGACCACACCAAATCATGAAAAATATTGGTATTATTGCCTACAAAATTTAGTTGCCACCAACAACAAAGATACATCCAATTTTTCATGTTTCTTGTTTGAAGAAGGTAATTCGGTAGAATATTCCTACTCAAATAGTACTACCAGAACTTGATGAATAAGGAACAATAATTTGGGAATCACAATGAATTATTCAAACACACATGAAGAAGCTGAGGAATAGAACACTGACTTAGTATCTCATCTAATGGAGGAACTTTCTAGTTGAAGAGGCCACATGGGAGGATGAGGAGTTCATTCAAAAGAATCTACACTTGGTTAGCATTGAGGAGAATGCTTCTTTCAGGAGAAGGGGGATGCTACACCCTTAATATTTGTGTATATAGGGTTATGATTAGTCAACTTGTCGCTCTCTTAATCCTTAGTTAAGTCATGTTATCATTATTATATTATTATTTAGGTAAGTTGGTCAACCTAGGTGTTATGTAGGGTTGTGTCTATTCAACCTAATCATAATTAGGCATATATAGGAGGTTGTGAGTCTTATTTCAATATCATATTGTGAAGTGTGTTCTCATTGGAGATATTTGGAGGTTACCCCCTTGGACTAGCCTAGTACTCTTAGTTATTATCAAGTATTTATATAATATTTCATATTATTTCTTCTATTGTGCAAGTTATTTCATTACATGTTCATCCATTCCAAATATTTTCAAAAGGGAGATATAAATGGAATGTGCCCTAGGATTGAAATACTTTTTTAGTAAGGGCTCTAGGGTGTGAGATGTTACCAATAGATGATGCCCTATATTTACAAGGTGTTGGTGTTTTTCAACTATTGAACAACAAAGGCTCAATACCAAGATAATAATACTCATAAATCTAAGGACTAGCTACATCCCATTAACAATTATGTTTGCATATCATTTGGAACCAACTTCAACAATACCAAGACTGGCTTTCTACTCTTTAGGCTTTACAAAAATAAGGTGGGTATACCTAAGGGATGATTCAAAATGAATGTTGTTCTCTGAGATTTTTATTAGTTCCATTCTAATTCTCATCTTCTATCTCTGACATATATAGTTTATCCATTTCTTGACACTTTTAGATGATATACACCCCTTATAAATAGATTTGTTTGCAATTCTTCTTCGATTTGCAAGTATTTCCAGCAATAGTAGCTAGCTAAAACTTAAAGGTTACATGCAAAAACGTGTTGACCATCCTTGATACTCTTCAAGTAGTAAAATAAAGTTGATTTTTATTTTTGATTTGATGCTTATTCATGATCTACCTATCTATAGACTGGATTAATTAGAACAATGCCTATTTCATTGGGATTCAAAGTCTACTCCAATTTATAGATTTGATTTGTTGCATTACAACAAATATTATAAAAAATTCTTACTAGAATTTATGCTTATGGACATCCTTTCTATTACCATAGCAATCCCATCAAATTCACTAAAGAATTTACTTGATTCATTGAATAAATAGCAATAATGAATTGACATACAATTTAAGTGAATTGCATTCAAGTGGACAAGATTTTCTCAGACAATATTAGAATAACCAAGTAATAAAAAAGGAGACAAAATTCAGCAAGAACACATATGGGGACAGTTCAATTTTGTATTAATCTCCTTTTGAAGATTTGCATAAAATTCTAATAAAACTCAGAATGACTCTAGAAAAGATATTAGACCCCTATAATATCAATATATTCCAAGTATTTGCAGAGAGAATACATCATAAGTTTTGCACACTTTTAACTAAATTGAACCATACTCAATATAAACTAAAGTGTATTAGAAATTGGACCATTCTCTAGCCTTGGAATCTCACTTATATAGAGTGAAATGTAGGCATAGAGAACTGAGAGTTGTCCTATTTCAAAAGATATTTATATTTTTCTTGAGAAGAAAAGACAAAATTTTGTGTAATGGAAAGGTAATACATCATGTTATTCTCTTGCTAGGCCCCTCTTCTGTTAAATCTTCAAATGCTACAAATCTTATGATTGGACTTTATTCACTCTGAATCCTTAGCATATGTAGCTATCAAATTTTCTAATGATGTGTTAGGCTCTGATTCCTATAAGTTCACCTCTACTTTGGCATTTCCACTTATATCATCATGTACTACCAAGGTGATAGCTATATTTGGTTTCATTTCTACCACATCATCCATCTGGTCCACCATATCTTTCACACAAGATGATTGCACTTATTTGTCTTCTTCTTTCTCATGCACTAGTTGAAGTGAGTTGATGATCTTTATTTAATCTTCATGTGTCTCATTATCATCACTTTTAGCTCCTTCTAACTATTCATTAGAAGTAATATCTACCATCCACTTGTCAAAAAGTGTTTCATCTAGCCAATTAAATTGTAGAATATCATGTTGCTTCTTAATAACATATTCACCTTCTTTTTCAATATCAACAAAATATTGTTTCAAGGAATCAAAGAATATTTGGGCTTTCACCATTTCTTCTATTGTGGTGGCCCATCATGCATGTCCTATTTCATTGATGATTTTATTCATTCTCAAACAAAATAAATCATCTAATTCTCTAGCCCATTCATCCTTATTTTTTAATTTATTTTTCCTATCCAAAGTATGTGGGAATAAATCAAATTTCTAGCTCTTATACTTATCCAAGTAGCCAACTATTCTTCTTTATAGTTGAACTCTTTTATCATCAAATTTTGGAAGATCATTAACAATATCATAGGTTTTTTCAATTTGATCATGTGAAGACCTTATGATAGAGTAGCACAAGAATGTAATTTATTTTCTTCTCTTTACCCACTTATTCACAATAGGCTTCAAAGCCTCATCATTTTCTTTTATTTCATCCCATATGTTTATTGTTCTTGCTAATTAATCATAAAATAATGGCCATTCAATTTTATTTCCTAGATACATGAAAGCTTTTCTCTATTTTTCTTTATATTGCACATTCATCTCTACATGTAAAGCCCACAATTTGCTCTTTTCTTCTTTAAAATATATAGTTCTGTAATATTATGGCCTTTGTGGAGTGTCTGGCATTTCTATGAGAGGAGTGGATTTAAAAGGTTCCACTGGAGGGCCTATGATTCTTGGCCTGGAAAACCTCCCCATTACCTTATTTTCAAGTTCAATTTTTTTCTAAACTTCTTTATTATAAGCCTCCAAAACTCTCTCATACTTATTCTGTAGTTCAAACATTGTCTTCTCTTCTTTTTCTACAGTAGCCAAAACAAATTGAGATGTTTTGACACCCATGTGAGCTACCTCCACATGGGAGGTATCTTCTACTCTTTTAACAATGATATTTCCCATTAACCTAGATTCATCTAGCTATGATGAAATAGCCCTTGATCCCTTCCTTAATGACCATATAACCAAAGCAGCCTAGTCCTCACTGAAAGTAGTACCTTTAAATTCTTTCTTATTTTGGTCCTATAGGTCCAATTCTTTTGAAACATAATTAAAAGTTAGAGCATCTGCTATGTCCCAATTGGGTAGAAGTAAAATATTTGATGTTTTCCCCATTTTCCTCCCCTCTTCAGGAGTTATACTTTGGAATTCTTGCATCATCTTTTCTTATACTTGATTTTGCAAGGTTGCCTCCTCTAGCTATGGATGCTTTATTCTTAACTTATTACAGCTTTCTTCATACTTTCCTATGTTAATTCTCCATGAAAATTGGTGGAAATCTCTAGACTTAACAAAACTATCATCTAACAAAAATTGTTGACTAGCTTGCTCTATCACAAGGTCTGATTCCCTAACTTTAAAATCTGCTACTGTCAACTCTAGGCTTGGCATAGGAGGCTCCTAGGGATTTCCTTCATCTAATTCTACCTAAGTAATAAAAATTCCCCCTTGTGACCCCAGTTGTTCAATTTTCTCTCCAGTAAGTTGTTCCTCTTCAATCCACAGAGGGGATTGTGTAGGTGAATATTCCTCAATGTGAGGACCTCAATCTTTTTTTATTATTCACCTCTTAGGAGAGGGCTCAACAGATCTTTCTTCTAAGACAACACTAGTGGATTCTACTATTTTTTTACCTTTATTAATAGTGGTCTTCTTATTTTGAATGATATTATACCCTAACCTTTTTTGGGCAATCAATTGTCCTACCCCTAGATTGGGAGTGAATCCCAATCTCCTCATTACCTCCTTAGCCTTATTTGGACAAGTAGTAATAACAAAAAAAAAAAAATCTCATTCATAGTTTCCATAGTTTTAGGGAAAGTAATTATGAGCTTATTTATCCTATCTACCTCTGTGATGGCATTACCTAGAGGACTATAATTTTCGTTAAAATAATGAATAAAATCAAAAACCCTTGAGAATACTCCCCATTTTCCTTTCTTGGTTTCATGTTCTTGTAAGGGAAACTCATTTCTTATTATGTCTTTAAGAAAATATGATTCATTATCAATTTTTCCAAGCTTGATTATGTGCCTAAAGGCCAAGTTATCAAATCCCTCAATCTCACAAAATGGGGATGAGTGACAACCATCTTGTACTGATCTAGTATTTTATATAGAGAAAGCCAACCCCCTTCTGTGATCGTAAATTGGTGGGCTATAGTGCAAGCTGGGGATATTGACCCTCATTTCCTTTTCAACAAATAAGTTTCATCCAATCCTCCTAGCTACCACAAAAATTTAGCTACCCCTACCTTTAATGGCACTTGGTAAGGTAATACATTAGGAGTACCTCTAAAACCATAAATCCTAAAGATAGTTGAAACTGAGTATGGGATGATATCTCCCCAATTATGTGAAACTTTCAAACCAATAAAATTTTCTAGGGGGCTAATAAGACTTACCAATGCCTTTAGTACTCTAGGATTGTCACTTAATAATAGGCACCTCAACTTAAAAGAAAATTATGTATCAAACCTGACAAAACAAGCCTTTTCTACTTCCTAGATCATATCTACATTCCATAGCTAGACTGGCAGTGCTTCCCCATCCTATTCTCTATTCAATTTCATTTCCTTACCAAAATATGTTACTCCTTTGAACAAAAACATATGCATCAACAAGGAATAGTGACCAAAAGTTTTATCCACCTTGCCTCTTGCAACCCCAACCAAGCCATTATGAATTTCTTCTGCTAAATAGGAGGAAAAATAAAAAATAATATCCACACCAAAAGAGGAAATCTAAGTGATCATATACATAAAACCTATGGTCATAAAATCCTCTTCATCTTCAACAAAAACTCTACATAGAGTCATGTATGCTTGCACAGCCCTGGTATTGAAATACACCCTTTTGAAAGGTTCCTTAGAGGATGTTGTAATCACTAGAAAATTTCCAATTTTGCCTATATGTGCCCTCAGTGCACCCTTCCTAATTGCATCCTTCTTTGACACATATTCTTTCTCTAATTCTTGTAGGTCAATAGGCACATGATAGTCTATCAAAGGCCCTAAACTAAATACCTCTCAAATTTCCTCTGGGCTGATTATGATAAAAAAAAATTCCATCAATTCTTCTCACTACTCTAATTGCTTCATCATATTTTTTTGCAACAGCTTCTAGAAGGTCATAATCCATAAAACACTTGGAACTAATAATTTCCCTAAGTCAAAGTTCTAGATATTGGCATGTGGAGCAAATAAATCCCTTTCTAAAAACTATTTCTTGAATAAAGAAAGACCAATTTGAGAAGTTTTGGCATCCTAGACCCAATTACCCTTATCTTATAACCCATCTATGATTTTGAGCCTAGGGTTTAATGAGGTTAAATTTTTCACTTTCACAATTTTAGTGGTAGACTTGGAGAGCAATTCAAGTAGGTCATCATGGATATTTGTGGCCAAATAATCTTCCTGCCCAAAGAATACCTTCTTGGGAGGCATACTGGATATAGTTTGCAAAAACCTAAATTTCTACAAAGGTTATAGTATATGGGAACTTACTTCATTTCCTCGCTTGCTCTTCTCTGTAATCTTGCAATGTCTTGTGAACAATGGGAAACTAGTTCACATTTTGATCAAACTCAACACAAATTCTCACTAATTTCTTTCACTATGGGAGCTTAAAATCGTGTTTACGTGGGATGAAAATGGTGAGATATTCTATAATATACTCTATTTTTTTCTCGCACGTGAAGCTTTCATTCCTCATAAATGAACTGTAAGGGAAATAGAGTAGCACCACCTTCTACATCTAGATTCACACCATTGATCTCAAAAAATCCTATGATCCAAGAGTGAAAATAGGGATGACTCATTTTCCACTTGACATGTTGGTAGTCAATCCAATAAAAATTCTCCACTTGTACTTTTACTTCACTACTGGCATTTCAAACTGGACCCACTAATCCTCGAGGACACGTGTCACCGAGTCACTACATCATTATACATAAAAAATGAGCATGTTGCCTATGTGATATAGTGATAACCATTAATTCCATCTTGATTGAGTGGCAGAATTTTGATTCATTACTTAATACAAATATGGTGGGTCCCTTATTCCATTTTCTTTACTCGCTATGTCACTATCCTTAAAACTTGAGCAACTCTCCATAGTGATGAAGCAACAACCATAGATCTAAGCTTGATCTAAAGGTGAGGAAATTGCATTAAATTTATATAAACTATAGTGGGTCCCTTAGTTTCCATGTCATGTTGGTTAAACAAAATAGAAGTTTCCATAGCAACTTAGTGATAATTTTTTATCTAATTTAATCGAACGATCACTATCTTTCATCTAACTTCTAACTTGGGTGTGGTTCCATGTTACTGATGATGTGGAAATATCCTATCAAACTAGCATATATTTTAATATTCTAATCCATGTTGTGACATCACATGGTTTGGGTCTCATCATGTGTATATTTTTAGGCTAGGTGCTATGTTGCTACTAGTGAGGCACAAAGATTTTCCAGTCAAGACATAGCAACCTGCAGTATTTTTAAAACTTTTGGTACATATGTGTTTCCAGCAAGATGCCATCGTGTCCAATAGATTACATGGTTTATTTCTGATGAAATAGATGCTGGGACACACGTAAATTTTTTTTTACCACAAAACCATTTCTCGTCAAGTCGCTATGTTACTACTGGCAGGATCCATTATTTTTTGGATTGTGACATAGTGACCTCACGAATATAGTTGAAATCTAGTGCCAAGAAGATACCTACTTTTTAAACATGATTGCTGTAATCAATACCACCGACACAATAATAAATGTGTACATCCATAATATCACTTGGGAACTTTCATGGTCACCAAATTTTTTAAAAGCCACCATCTTCTATATTCTCTATTAAGGCACTATGTCACTACCAGCAAGATGTAAAGTTTTACTAATCATGACATGGTGACTCATTGGAAAAACTAGATTCTAGTGACACCATTTGCAAGTCATTACATTTGGTTCATTTTCTAGTTCTGACAATTCTGACATGAAGCACGTGACATAACCTTTCTAAAACAATGCAATTTCCTAGCATCAACCCTCCACTTTATGACACCACCAGTCAATTTCATGGTAGTTGCTATGTTGCTATCATTAAAAAAATTGCATTTTCACATAGCAACGACATGAGATCCGTAGATTTTACAAAGATCAGACAGTGGGAACAAAACGGGTAAAAGGCACTTGGTACAATGGACAATTTAAATGGGTCAAGGAAAATTTGATATTTGAAAAGGTTCGCACTCAATTAAATTCAAAAAGAATGCTAGACTTAGGGTTTAATAGGTTTTCATTTTAGGTTATTAAAAATTCCAGACCAAAAACCAAAAACCCTAGCAGGCAAGCAATGGATTCAATTCTGATTTTTTATACCTAGACTAGAAGAATTGTATTTGGTAAAAAATTAGATCAACACAAGGTATACTCTCTAAGCATCATACCTTGATTTTAGATCTTCCAAGTCAATATGTTCATGCAATGCGTGGTTAGGGTTCACCTTAAAAACTTATCTGATCACCTCACATTTTACCCTAAAAAGGTTATTTCTAGTGGTTCTTCACAACCCTCAACATAGGATCATACCTTTTTGCCAACATTGTCAACAAGTCATGATCCATAAAAACACCAAGGAAAACCAACTTTCTAATTTCAAATTCCCAGACATTATTCAATGGGGTATCATGTTTTCTCTACAAAAACCATTTTCTAAATAACTCCAAACCTTCTAGTGATGTTTCTACATCTCTTAATTAGTTTCCTTTTTAATAAAAACCCTCACTAATTATAAGTCTAGGGTTCCTAGGAACTAGCTCATTTCCTTCGGTTGTTTCATTGGTAGAGAGGGGCAATTATTCAAGAAAATTGTCATGTACATTCCTAGGTTGATAATCCATCTTTCCAGAAAAATTTCATCATGGAGGCATTTTTATCAATTCAACAAATTTTGAAATAAGAAATCTTTAGACAACTAAAGCTTAAGCACTTAAAATTTTTTGCAATCTCAGCAAGACAATCTATTTGTAATAGTTCATTGTATGGAAACCCAAGATTCAAGCTCTTCTTTTCTATTCTTTAAATATCTTTCATTTTGTAATAGGTTATGGAGTAAATTATAGACTTTATGTAGAATTCTTTCACACGAGGTCACCTTGAAACACAATTAATGCTCTAATAGTCAAACTGTGCATGTTGTGTGTTAAGAATTTGACATTGTTCATTGATCTAGGTAAAATCTAATAGCTATGATTCAAACTTTGAAATTGCACCACCTTTTACCTAGTGGGTTATGTGTCAAACTTTTGTATTCTCTCTTTGGTTAAAACTTGAGCCTGCTACTATATTCAAAATGGGCCAACATGGACACATGAAAAATTTTGTATTCTCACATTAGGTAAACTTCAAACATCTTTATTTTACAAGGATGCAATAGCCATCGATCTTAACTTGATCTGATGGCTGGGAGAAATTATTAATCTTTGTCATACTTAGTACACAAAGTGAATCAAAGAATGTCATCTAGTACTCTATGTTGATATAATCATTTTTGCAACTCATAACACAAGCTAGACCCACAAATTCCATGTGTCAATTTCTCACTTCCTCCCTTTAGTTAAAAACTTTTCACTTTGACTTTGGGAGAATGCGACCACCATTGGTCTTCATCTAAATCTCTAGCTAAAAAGATAATTGTTCTTTAGGTTGCTTGAACATAATATGAGACCACAAGGACACTTGTCAGTTTCTCATATTATCACAGAATTTAAACTAATTTCATCATTGTTATGTGATAATAAGAGGTTCATTGATCTTCCTTTTTATAAATGGTTGGGAAAATATATCTTGTTTCATGCTTTGGGGCCCCATAATGACACGTAGAAATCCATTGCATCCTCACCCTTTTTAATCATCGTACATTCCATCTTGTGAGGATGCGACAGCCCTTGATTTTCACTTAGAAAAATGATCAAGAAATATCCTAAAAAGATAACTTAGTCTGGCTTAGGAACCAATCCTGGTGTGGTAGCTAGCACATTACAATAGAACCTTGAAGATAACATATTATAGGTGGCCACTATTGGTGTAGGAGCAACTAGTCATAAAAATATTATAGATGATCCAAAGAAATATTATAATTATTTATTATAAGTCCATATGTGTGTATTTTATATTCCATGTAATGGAATCAATGGTAATTCCTAAAGGCAATAAATGTAAAGTTGTCAAGAAAGTGCAAAACTCTAAAGTTCTAATATTGTAAAAATTGTAGAAAGGGTTAAAGCATGTAATTGGTTAGTTCAAAATTTCATTGGGAAGTTGTAAAAAACCAAAAATAAAAATAAAAAATTGTATTGGTTCTTCCAAATAATTAATGAGAAGAAGGAGAATAAGGAAACACTTTGGATCTATTTTGGAGTTTTTTTTATTGTTGTTTTGATTGGTTTTTTAGTTTTTGTCTTGTTTTTGGGACTTGTACAGACATGTAGAGCCTAGAAACTATGTATAATTTGTATTTTTTTTATAGAAATATGGATAATATTCCTCTCTCTTTTGTTTAGAGTAATTCCATCTATTTTTTAAGAATTTATGAGCATTTTGTTAAAAGCGGTTGTTTGGAGATTTGATATTCTCTAACTACAATCAGATTGAAGCATTTGTTACAAACAAATTTTGAATGATCAAAACCTCTAAATGGATTTATTCAAAAGATATGTGAATTCGCTTTCATTTTCTTTTGGTTTGAGTCATCTTTATGCCTACTTGTTGAAGTTATGGATCTTTTAGTGGAAACTAGTATTTCAATTTATTCAATGGAGTTACAGGCATAAATTTGCATGCATGTAATGATTTATAAATTGGAAGAATAAATGGCTTACATAATTGGAAACTAGACTCAAGAATCCTTAAAATAAAACTAGTTTGGGATCATTAGCATTTTTTTATGAAATATATTGGATTTATTAGGCAGGGTTACAAGTTTTGTTTCTAGTCTATGATAGTGAAAATGGGTCAAGGTACAGAGACCATAACTTGTATTTGGTTTATTGAATTGTTCTCATAGTTTAATATTATTTAGTAAGTCCAGTTTAGAAAAAGTAATGAAAAAGTTTTGGAAAGAAATAATTAGGAACAAAATTTATGACTAATATCCTCTCAAATAGAATTCAAACCATGTGAATGTTGAAGTATTGATTAACTTGGGTTGAAATATATTGTGTTCTACCTCATGAGATACCTCTAATTAATGGAAGAATGGTGTGAGTATTCTAAGGGTTGCTTGGACTACTCCTTAAGAGACCTAGCTTATCTCTTATAGGAACCTATTTACCTAAGTCCTTGATTGGGTTAGGTGATTAACTAACACCAATCCAAACTCCTCTTCTAAATTTTGATCCCTTGTGCTTACCCTTAGAAGACTAACACTTTGTTTTAGTACTCTTCTCCACACTCACTTAGAAGGATCCAAGTGTAACTTTCTCTCTAACTACATCCCTCATTGAAATTTCATCCAATATCATGAGATTAATCCATTTTCTTCCATTTTTTTCCATTTGGAAAGATCATTGGACCTATTCCTTACTGATTTCAAGTTTTTGACTCAAAAAGCCTAATTAGGTCTAGTTCCAATTATCCCTAGTAATCCACTATTTCCTCTTTCTTGATAAAAATCTCCAAACAACTTGGTTAAAAAACTCTATATCTAAATACCCTTTTGGATTCTCTAATATTGTTGACATTTCAATCATATTTGTTATTAGTGACATACACTTATTCAGATTGTAAGTATCTACTAAGCACATTGTATAGTTAACATTATTAACCAAGCATTTAAGTATCTATTGAGTTCTATAGTTTCTATTGAGTTCTATAGTTTCTATTGAATCCAAGGGAATATATTCAATTTGTGCCAAGTAGTTAGTACAAAGGTGATGATTAGTAGTATAAACTAAGCATCTCAGTGTATATTGAGTTTATCAATGCAAACCTAGTTGTGTAGTGCTTACCGAGTTCACAATTGACATGATGTGAGTCAAGTGTTAATCAAGAAACTCAGTGTTAACCAAATGAATTAGTTTACACTAATCTCATACTGATAGCATTGACCAAGCTATGCAATGTGAATCAACTAATTCGGTTTACATGTCGAGTATCACAGTATTTGCCCAATCATCAATGCAGACTGAGTTCAAGACCACTTGGAAGGATCAATATGCACCAAGCTTCTATGTCTACTAAGTGCATCATGATGAAAAGAATTGATAGTGGATGTTGAGTATTAGAACCTCAACAAGCCAATATTGAGAACTTGAGTTCCTACAGTTGAGTTGACTTTGTGGTTTTAGTGTAAACTTGTATTGTGGATGACTTGGTAATTTTTAAATTGGATTGATATATAGGTAATGTATTGTATCACATCCAATGTAATATATGGAAGTAATGTAATAAGAAAAAAAGATGAGAAGAGAAAAATAAAAAGGCTACAGTAGTATAAGGAGTAGAAAAGGTTTATCTATCATAGCAAGGTGATTACTATACTGAAAGGAATCTCATTTAGCAATCCATGTTGCAGATCAGAGATCAGCTACTATTTCATCCTAATAGGTGGATCAATCAAATCCTTTCTCAAGGTATACTTAACATTCATATGTAAATCTCATTACCAAATGCATACTTCATTGTATGTTTGTAAATCCTTTTGCAAGGTGGACCTAGTAGTCCTTATTGCTCCTAATAGATCAAATCATTAGAAGTGATCATTGTAAGCCTTAACAGGATAACTTTATACTACAGTACTAAAGTTTATGGGTATCATCCCTACCCCAGTTTTACTTTTTGTTTGGAAGGTTTATGGGTCAGCAAATTGTGTGCCTAAGTGCTATGAATGCTTTAATGTTTTCAGTTTCTCATGCATGTAATTAGATCAAAATGCACATGAATGATCAATTGCTAATTAAGGATTAAGTTTTATAAGTTACTGATTCACCCCTCCCCTCTTAGTAACTTAGCCTACCATAATATTTCCAACAATTGGTATTAGAGCTTTTTGGTTCTCAAGGAAAGAAGTTTAACCAACTTGAGCAAAGATCAAAGGCTATAGAGGTATTCAGACTTGACAAGGCTATTAACAATGAGAAGCTAGATTTGGAATTGGCTATTGGGAAACTCAAGAAAGTAAAAGAGAAACTCTCTCAACCCTTGAAAAGAAGAAAATATATTGCAATCCAAATGAATGACCAAATCTACATTGGAGAGAGAATTGAAGACATCCATTCAAGCAATTCACATGAAGTTGATGAAGCAATCAAAGAACTATTCTTCATGAAGAAGTAAGAAAACTAAGAAGAGAGAAAAAAATTCAATCAATAAGATTATGTGAAGTCATGAAAGAGAAAAACAAGATAAAAGAAAAGATAGAAGGAAAGAACAAAGAAATTTAGCACCTATCCCTTTAGCAGAAAAACTTCATTGATTAGCTCACCAATGCAAATGAAGAAATCATGAATCTAAGATTAGAGAATGAAATATTGTAGAATGATCTAAACACTAAAAGGTAAACCAATGAGAGGCTGATGAAATCTCAAGTAGACTTGAGTCAACTGAATGAGCAAAGCCATGACAGACAAAAGGGAAAATAAAGAATTGGATGTATAGAAGAACGTGAATAATCCAAGAAAGGAGCTCAAAAAAATCAAAGACATACTTGCAATCACTATGGTAAGATAGGCCATACATCAAACAAATGTTGGAGCAATGGGAAAGGTAAATTCAATGGAAAGTGCTACAATTGCAATCAGCATGGTCACAAGGCAAATGAATGCAAAGAGAAACCTAAGTTGAAGGAAAATGTTATAAATGTAAGAAGCATGGACACAAATCCTTAGAATACAAAACTAAGATATTGAAACAAGAAAAATAGATTGTGAAAGCTATATCTGGTTGGGACTATAACACTTGGTGCAAATGTCATTACTATGGAGAATTTGGACACATTGGAATGAATTGTGTGAAACATCACATGAGGATAAGAGACACTACCAGAAAATGTTTCATTTGTACAGAACTTGATTGTCTTGCTCAGAACTATATGAATACTAGAAGAATGGAAGATGAAAAGAAGGAAAAAGATGATAACATCAAAAAGAAGATGAGACATCAATGGATTCCAAAATCTTCTTAGAATACAGGTTTGAGAAATGATGATAATGTCACTCAAGAATTGGGTGACTCACCCATTTCCACTTGATCTCTCATAGGAGAACTTGAACTAGGATTCTAAAGATATCTCGCATCAGTTCTTGTTAGAAAAATGAAAGATCCAAATTAGCATTCAAGATGTAAAGGTATCACCAATTAAAAGATTCAAATAATTACCAAGCATGGTTGGGTTCAAGACCTTACCAAGCGAGGTTGGGTTGCAAATCTTACCGAGTGAGGTCAGGGGTAACTAATTTTTGTGTGGTTACCAATTCATTAAAGACTCTATCGATCATTCAATGCAAGTGAAGTGGATGATAGTCTGTCATTTGAGTGAACAATTATACTAGGCATTTATAGAAAAAAATGATAGAAAAGGGAAAAATCGAAGTCATTTCTCACCACAATTTTTTTAGAGCTATCTATACAAGGCTATCTTTAGAGCATTCAAGTGATTTGAGTGAATTGTTATTGAAGACTTTTGTATTCTCTTATGCCCTACTAAGAGAAGATGGAACCCGCTAGTAGAAAATCAAAGAAAGGTTTAGACATGTTAGTTTAAGGTATGGAGTAGAAGGTACCAGATTTTAAGTTGAGTCCTACTATTGTAGAGATCCTACATCTGAGTGGGGTGCAATTACAAATTCCACCAAAGGTACTATTGATCAATGATATTTGTTCACATTTCAAATGTTCTATTTGAGATATTGGAACATTGGATATGGGTGAATCATTGAAATAATTATGTGTTAATGGTGTGTTGAAATCAAAACATTAACATCTTGAAACTAAAGGTTTAACTCACATTCTACATATGCCACAAGATTTTCAAATAAAATGAGTAAGATATATTCTTAGTCATGTGTACAATGGTCAGCTATGGTTGGAACAAGCTATTTTGATAACCAAGAAAATGATCCATAGGATCACTGGTCTTCCTATTTTGACAAAAGTGAAAATGAGCAAACCCCTAAGTTAAGTTGAACTGGAGAAGAAAACCCTTACCAAATGGCATGGAAGGGGAATGAAGATCAGCTATGTTACAAAAATGGAACTCAAGTTTAGGATACATGTCATTTCTCACAAGATTTTGAACTCAAGTAGACTAAATAGTGTGTCATGCGAAGCAGTGGATTTAGCATACAAAGTGGTCAAGAATAATTTGTCTCTTGACCTTGTTGAGTTGATGTTAAACTAGATCAACAAGAACATGGAGAGTATAAGAACTTCCAAGAATAATCCATGTAATTTTAGTTTGCTTTTGACTTGTCTATTTTTCGATGTACAAAAGTTCTTCCCATCTAAAGGTGTAGTAGTATGGAGGAAGGATGTACCTATTCTTTATCACATTAATGAATATATAGTTGAAATGGGAGAGAACTATGTAAGTATTATGGATAACTACTTTGATGCATTCAAATAGAAGATTAATAATAGATTTAGGATTCCCAAGAAACTAGTTGGTGATTACAAAGATGATGTTTGTTTCATGGTTGATAGTGACAAAGTATATATTTAGGTAGTTAGACCAAGGACAATATGGGTAAAACCTCTTGGTTATGAGGCAAACATAGATGAAACCAAGGACATTATTGAGGCATTGATTAATGAGCCTATTGACCCTAAAGCTACGTACTTTGGCACTTATGATGAGGCACAGGCTAGAATTGAACTTGAAATCAAATTCCCTCAGGTAATCAACAAAGGGAAGAAGAGAATTACCAAACTAAAAACTAGTTACACTCTTCTGTTGTTTGAAGCCAAAGGAAATGATATTGAGGATGAAGAAGTAGAAGATGAAGAGAAATTAGAGGATGTAGAGCCACTCAAGAAGAAATGTAAGGTAATTATTACCAAGCCTACCAAGACATCTATTATTGTGTTTACAAAAAGATCATCTAGGAAGAAAGTGGATAAAGAAGTAGGAGATGTAATCTTCAAGTGGCCTCCACCTACCTTTGAGGAAAGGCTGAAAGATATTGAATCAAGATCAGGCATACCAAATTTCAAAGCACTAAAGTATGAAACTAGGAATGCAAAAGAGCAAAGGCAAAATAGACGATGTGTTAATGTCTAAAATGGGTAAATGGAAGTATTCCCTAGACCAACTTGCTTAGTAGCTTCTGAATGATCTAATGGAGAAGATCAAGCCAAGATGGGAGAATGCCATGAAAATTGCAATAGACATATATGAGCAGACCCTGAGGCAACTCATGCCATGTTTGGATGACAAGGAGGTAAAGGAATCTGTGGAGAAAAATGATCAAAAACTTACATTTAGATTCAATACTTGTCTTATATTATTGAATGATATTGAACATGTGGTAAGGAATGTTACAAACACATGGAAGACCATTTATGTTCTTCATAAGAAAAGTGATTTTTGTTGTCAATGTTAGTGATAAGGATAAAGATGATGATGAACAAGAAAAAGATGAGAAAATTGATAATGAAAAAGTTACTCATTATGCCAATGTAGATGATGATGGAGAGGATTAGGGACAGGAAGCTACCAAGGAAGATTTGTTTGATGTACAAGATACTAAGGAGACTGACCCAAAGAAAATTGTTGTAGTGATCATAGCCTCACTTCCTCATTCTCCAAGAAAAACACTGAAAACATCAAACTCGAAGAAGCTTCAGTAGGATTGATTGTGACAAACATTGAAAGCACAAGAATTTAACCAATACTTGCACCCATCTAGCTCAGTACTTCATAGAATTAAGTGACAAGCACTTCATCTACTAAGTAGCTAGCACTTCCTTCTACATCAATTTTGGTAAATCCAGGTATTTCTACTATAGGTATTTTAGAAATAAGTGTGGTATCTACAACTAGTCCTACTATTTCTACAATTGTTTGAATTCTTGGAATGTGATTAATAAGTACAAAGACAATTGACACCAAGTCTCAACTAAGTACAAAATGTTTGGGTAAAGGAAAAGAGAAAGAATAAGGCATAGATCTTCATGAGGAGATTGTAATTCCAAATTGGGACATCTCAAATCTCAATTGTAATCATATACATGCTTTTGGAGAAATTCTTCAGAAGAAATCCAATTAGTAGAAGCCTAGAGAAGAAAGGAATAAGGAATTCCAAATAATAGAAGATGCAAAGAATATCCTTTTAGAGGCATTAAATATAGAGGTTGATACTTCTCGACCAATTTTGAACTAGTTACTAGAGGTAGTCCAAAAATTCAATAATGATTTGAATGGACAAAAGAAATTGTTGCAAAAAACTGAGAAAATTTTTGAGAATAAAGTTTTGGAATTTATTGCTCAACAAATTTCTATCCATCAAGTAGAATTATCTACTATTCTAGGCTCACTAGAGACCTCTTGCAACAATGTGTCTTCACTATTTAGTAAACTTTGTGACATTTCAAATTTCACTAAGGAAATATAAGATAAATCATCAAATATTGATGAGGATCTAAAGGCAAGTGAGTAGCAATTGCAACTTTACCTGAGTTATAGCTATGCCCATTACAACAAGATCAAATTCTTAACTAATATACAGGTAGAATTCTTGAGAGAGGAAGAAAGAATAAGAGCTACATTGATAGATATATAGGGCATGATTCTCCCAAACATGGATACATTGCAAAAACATATTGCACATGCTAAAATGCTCATCCATGACAACAACTTCTCCATTGCAGACCACATGATAAAACTATCAGCAGAAGTACAGATTGTATTGTACACATGAAAGGTGTTGCAAGAGAATTAGGACAAGACATTGGCATTAATTTTGAAGGTACAGTTAGGTTTCTTGTCACATTTTGGCATTAATGTATAATATATATAGCATACATCTTTGGCATTAATGTCAAAAGGGGGAGATGTTTAGTGTAGAGAAAATGTTCATTGTGTAAAGGGGAGAAGATGTAGAGAAAAGAGGAGAAAATTTATGGATTAGATGTGAAAAGATGTATAGTATACTATATATTATGTATGGGGAAGCATTATAATATTATTCATGTACAGACATTTAGAGGTACGTCTCTTAGAGACCAATTTTGAAAAATCTCAAAAATAGTATACTCTACCAAGACAAAAACATAGGGTGATGGATAAAAGATGTTCTTGAACATTTTGAATTTAGTTTTTACTTGTAAGTGTTTTTTGTCACTAATGCCAAAGGGGGAGATTGTTTAAATTTCAGTCATGTTTGTTATTAGTGACATACACTTATTCAAATTGAAAGTATTTACTAAGCACATTATACAGTTAATAGTGTTAACCAAGCATTTTAGTATCTACTAAGTTCTATGGTTGCAACCTAGTCCAAGGGTTAGTATTCAATTTGTGTTGAGTAGTTACTACAAAGGTGATAATTAGTAGTATAAACCAAGCATCTTAGTGTATGTTGAGTTTATTAGTGCAAACCAAGTTGTGTAGTACTTACTGAGTTCATAGTTGATGTCATGTGAGTCTAGTGTTAATCAAGCCATTTAGTGTTAACCAAGTGACTTAGCTTATACCAAGCTCATAGTGATAGTATCGACTGAGCTATGTAGTGTGAATCAAGTGATTCAGTTTTTATGCCAAGTTTCACAGTATTCACTGAGTCACCAATGCCGACCAAGTTCAAGAATACTTAGAAGTGATCAGTATGATTTTATCTTCTATGTCTATCAAGTACATGATGATGTCAAGCATTGATAGTGGATTCCAAGTATCAGAACCTCACCGAGCTAGTCTTCAAAACCTGAGTTCTTGTGGTTAGGTTGACTTTGTGGTTTTTGTGTAAGCTTGTATTGTGGCCAACTTTGTAATTTGTAAACTAGATTTGTATATATGTAACATATTGTATCAAATCCAATGTAATATATGGAAGTATTGAAATAAGAAGAAAAGAGAAGAAGAGAAAACTACAAAGGCTACAATAGTATATGGAGCAACAAATATTTATTTATCATAGCAAGGTGATTACTATACTCAAAGGAATCTCATTCAACAAGCCAAGTTGTAGATCAAAGATTAGGTACTATTTCATCCTAATAGGTGGATCAGTCAAATATTTTCACAAGGTAGACTTAATAGTCTTATGTAAATCTCTTTACAAAGTGCATACTTCATTGTATGTTTGTAAATCCTTTTGTAAGGTGAACCTAGTAGTCCTTATTGCTCCTAATAGGATAGATCATTAAAAGTGATCATTGTAAGCCTTAATAGGCCAACTTTATACTACATTAGTAAAGCTTATGAGCATCATCCCCATCTCCATTTTACTTTCTATTTGGATGGTTTTTGGATCACCAAATTGTGTGTCAAAGTGTTATGAATACTTTAATGTTTTCAGTTCCTCATCCATGCAATTACATTAGAATACACATGAAGGATTACTTGTTATTAAATGATTATGTTTTATAAGATACTAATTCACCCCTCCCCTCTTAGTAACTTAGCCTATCATAATATTTCCAACACTCTTCCTTACCAATTTCAAGTTTTTGACTCAAAAAGCCTAATTAGGCCTAGTTCCAATTAGCCCTAGTAATCTACTATTTCATCTTTCATGATAAACCTCCAACCTAGTTTAAAAACTTTATATTGAAATACCCTTTTGGATTCTCTAAGATATTATGTAAGTCTTGAAACTCTTATTTTTCTATATAGGTGATTCCTATTATATAGGGCAAATAGGACTAAAAGACCTATTTCCTAGGAGTAGACCACAAACTTGTTTAAAAACTCACCTAAATGGATTGGTAAGACTTTAACCTCCATAAATTTCAAGCTAGGACTATCCCCTTTCTATAACTATACTTGTTCCATAAAGTACTTCTATCCCCTACATGAAATCCTAGATTCAGCACTGTCGAACCCTAGGGCTTGACATTAAAAATAGTTGTTCTACTCCCCTAGACTCTTCCCTTTATGTACAACATATAAAAAGGCCCCACTTGAAGATTCAACCACTTATTTTGAGTTCCCATTATTGAATCTCATGTGGGAGCCATTTTCCCTAAATTTGTCTTACTAAGACCAGTAGACTATGCTAAACTAAAACACTTTACTAAACACACTAAATCTACTCTAGACCCTTAACTTATAAAATGGAAAAGTCTTATAATGCATTTTAGTATATTATCTAATAACTATAATAGTACACACAATAGTTTAAGGTAGCATTGTTCAAACAAAACTTGAAAAAATTTTGTAACACAGTTTAGTCTTCTATTCCACATACCAAAAATTACAATGTATCAATCTCTCTCCCTTAGATTTGAGTCTTGGCTCACATATATGCTATCTCCATCATTCTAGGGCCTGTTAGTTGAGTATAACTTCCCATAACTTAGTGAATCTAAAGTTTCCTATGTTGCATGCAACATTTTCAATAATTACAAATGTTGTCATGACAACTTTTTAGCAATATTTGGCATCTTTTCACGTATGCCTCTACCCTTGTTTCTAGGACCTCTAACCTCCATGTCTCAAGGACACAAGTCCTTTTAAGTCCATAATAGTATCTCCATAACCATTAACAACTCTAACATCTAAGACATCTTAAAGACTCAATCTCCCTAACTCCTAACTTTATTAAATGTAAAAACAACTTACAAACACTATTAGTGTGACCTTAGCCCTAATGACTAATTAATCTAACCAAAATTGTAGGAGATCTTCTTAGGTCTAAAAACAACCTAAAATAGGCTCTTGACTTGGCTAGAGTCAAGTGCAAGTGAAAAACCAATCAGCAATGGAGGTTTCTTAGGTGTGCTCCTACACCACTCTCCCCAAAATGAAAGATCAATCCACCCTTGGATTGAGGATATTTGGATTTATCTCCAACTTCTTGAACTCTAATTCCTTTATCCGTATCTACATCTACATGTCCATGCTTCTTTGTCAAGTGTTCCTTGTATTCCTTTGTTATGGTCTTCTTGTAGACTCCTTTTTCCTGTATGTTGTCTAATACTGTAATTTTGGTAGTAGGTAGTTTTAATTCTTCAACATCCTTGATCACCTCATGTATGGTCTAGTCACTATCCTATTTTTTCCCCTTGTAATGAACTAAGTTTGCAACATCAAATATTGGTGACAGTCCAATATCTTTAGGCAATTCAACTTTGAATGCATTGTCACCATACTTATCCAATATAAGACAAGGTCCTATCCTCTTAATTTCCAACTTGTGAGGAACTTCTTTCTTCAATATTGATTTTTTAAGATGCACCATAACTAAATCACCAACATTGAA
Organism: Cupressus sempervirens; assembly: GCA_028749045.1. Classification (NCBI taxonomy): domain Eukaryota; kingdom Viridiplantae; phylum Streptophyta; class Pinopsida; order Cupressales; family Cupressaceae; genus Cupressus; species Cupressus sempervirens. The sequence goes on from CM053793.1 coordinate 795,236,211, forward strand.
CTCAATTGCCCTTCTAGTTTCATCTACTTTAGCTTTGTGTTTCATGGTGTTCTCTACCAATGTCTTCCTCACTATCTCATGAACCTCTTTCATGGAATATGAAAAATAATCAGCATACCCACTTTCCTTCACTCCATATTTTAAGTCTCTTAATTCATAGACACTCCTAGGATGTAGTCCATAAACTATCTCAAATTGACTCTTCCCTAAGGGTCTATTTATGGTGTCATTGTAGGCATATTCAGCTTGCCCAATCATTTGATCTCACTACTATCTATACCCCTTTTTCAAGAATCTTAGAAGATTTCCTAGGCTTCTATTAACAATCTTAGTTTGATCATCAATTTGGGCATGGTAGCCTAATCCAAAAGACAAGTTGGCATCCAATCCTTGCCAAAGAGTCTCCCAAAAATTACACATAAACTTAGTGTCCCTATCTAACACAATTTTGATTGGTATGTTGATAATTGGCTAATTGTGATATGTAATTTTTATTAGTTATGGCAACACATAATGTACATGTTGATAGGAAACCTCAAAAATAAAGATACTTAGAGTTTGGTAATCAAAAAATTGTCTAAGTATTGATTTTGGTTTACAGTAGTGTATTGTTTTGTTTAGAACATGTTGTAGATGTCATATTATGACAAGAAAAGTTAATGGAGATAGTATACATATTGGTGATGACACTTATAACCTTGAAAGTTTGTACAAACTGTTAGGAATAGAGTTAATCATGTCTTGATGATGTAGGATTATGAAATTGAAGGAAAGAATTATTTTATTTGCAAAATAATTACTTGTCCAATTAGGCTCGACATCCTGATGTTTACTCTAACTTGGAAACGTGAATTGTGGTCTTAGTCAACCTAGCAATAATTTGTGCAAAGACAAGGTATTTATGTAAAGGACTTCTTATAATAAGAAAGTGTGCAATCTTGGTGTATTCGTGCTATCTTGTAAGATTGTGAAGTGAGCAAACTTTTATCAAAGTGATATGTGTGAAGTTTTATCTGGTGATCTAAGATCAAGTTGAAGATTAGAGATTAGACAAGGAAATTAACACTAGATTACTTGTTTGAGCAGTGAGCTCTTCTTGTAGTTGAAATTGCATGTTTGGGTAGTGGGCTCTTCTTGCATACATTTAACTACAACTCCTAATAGGGTTGGAATCTCCTAAGGAGGATTCAAAGTCTCCTGATAGGGAATTCTTAATCTGAATTTTCTCACTGACCCCTAACAAGGTCCATCCTCTAACAAGGAACATATATATCAGTATATTATCTAGTGGGTATCATCCCCATCGAGGTTTTCCCTTGGCCAGGGTTTCCCTAGTTAACAAAATATGGTGTTATGAGTTATCTTTGTGCATTGTTATTGTTATTTTTCAGCATTACTTTATTTCTTTGTTATGCATGGTTTAAAGTAAGTAATAATATCTAGTTAGAGACTAAATTTTGTAGATTACTAATTCACCCCTCTCCTAATAATCCCTATTTCTAACAATTGGTATCAGATCATAGTTACTTTAAAGAGGCTTAATAGCTTAACTAGGATCCCTATGGATATGGAATAGTTGATGAAGAACCTTGAAGAATCTCTTGAACAAATTGATCTCCTTACTGAAGAAAGAGATAAGTTGAAGGACAGATATGAAGACTCCAAAGTATACATTGGTCGATTGAAGGAAAATATTGAACATCTAAAGTCAAAGCTTGAATCTACTAAATCTGGAACTAGTGATGATGACTATTCAAATTTGAAGACAAAGTACAAGATCTTGAAGCATGAGTTGAAGATTACAAATCTAAAGTTGACTTTGAGAAATGATCCTAGAAAACTTGAATCTAATTTGAAAATTGAAAATGCAAATTTGAGAGCAAGTTTGGCAAAGAAAACATCTAAGTTTGAAACTTTGAAAGAAGATCACGAAGAACTCCTTAAGTACAATACAATTGTGAAAGATGAATTGAAACAATGCAAACATCAAATTGGGAAACTTTATTCTAGTAGAAAAAAGCTTGATGATTCTATATCTATATAGAACCTTCTTATGACAAGATTGGTCTTGGTTATCTAATTAACATGTCTACAAAGAAATGAAAGATTAGATCAAATCCAAAAGAAAAAGACAATTTGATGATAAGATTGAATCCAGTCAATCTTCTAAGAAACCTAAAGAAGTTGAGCAAAATAAGGAAGTTGAAATCTTGGATGAACCAAAGCAAGTGGAAACTCCTAAGGCAACTAGGTATGAATTTAGAGGTAAGTGCTTTTTATATAATGAAATAGGTAATATGAAAAGAGATTGTACTAATAATTTATTTAATAATATAAGGAATTTTACTATTATAATTTCCATGGTATGGGTCATAATGCAATTGATTGTAGGAAACCTAAGTATGATATTGATAGGAGAAATAGTAGAATATCTAGAAATACTAACTCTATAGATAGAAGAAGATTTAATGAAAGAACATCAAGAGAAAGAAGATATTATGAAGATAGAAGATATATCGTGTATTACAAGTGTAAGAACTTAGGACACATTTCTTGAAATTTCCATGCACCTAATGATCAATAGAATCTTAGAAGTAGAACACATATATGTCAGTTATGAAATAACTTTAGACACACAGAAAAGTACTGTAAAATGGGCAAAAACTTTGGAGATAAAAGAAATATGGAAGAAACTTTGGGAATAGAAGGAATGATAGAAGGAACCAGGAAAGGAACTCTAGAACTAGCACAAACAATGAAGAACAGAGAAAAATTGTGAGTGAACTTTTAGAAGAACTTAAAGAAGTTTTCACAAAAGAAATAGACATCTTAGAAGAAAAGTTAAATGATGATGAGATAGAAAGAATGAGGTCAGTTATTGAGTTTGATTCAATCAAGTTGAATTAAGCTTGTTCATAGCATCAGTATTTGATAACTTCATTCAAAGACCAAATTACGGTTACAAAAGTTGGGAAAAGGTGTATTTAGTTGTGTTTAGATGGTACCTAAGCTTGCTTGTGATTTAGAGCTCATTAAACAAGTTATGATGAAATTCAGAGTTACTAGTATTACAGTAAAGGCTAATTCTCTAACAAAAGATAAAAATAAGTTTTTGTAGAGAATTTCATGATGCAAAGTCTTGAGGATGATTGTCATGATAGAAGGAGGCTATACTAAACCTTAGGTGAAATTTGAAGATTGGATAGATGAGTTTGAGTAGTTATGTGATTATAGAAAGTAATTGATAGCTTTTTCATATTTTGTGAAGTAAACAATTAATGCAAGTTTCAAGTTGTTGCATAAATGGAGTACAAAATTGATTTTACTTCATCACAAAAACATTCTAAGTGAAGAGCATTCAGAAATGACTCATCCAAATGATTTCAAAGCAAACCTTTTTTTTGGAAAGAGGTACTTTATCATTTTTTTTACAAATTTACTTGATAAAAGTTCATATTGATAAGAATTATGGATATGTCAATGGTGGTACACAATGTTGAAAATGAGGATATACCTAAGTTTAAGATATTTTTTGTAAAACCTAGTGATGGAAACCCTAACTCTATGTTATCTATCACTCTGAACAACATAGTTTACCTTGAAGATGTAGAAATTTATTTGAATTGCAAGTTTGAGTCAGTTGGCAGTGATTATATGAATAAACATATGGAACTACTCTTTAACCACAACATAACTATGAAGCTTAGATTTGAAAACTTAAAGGAATTTGATTTGTTTAATTATCATTTCTACTGCAAGCTAGGTACAAATGAATGGACTCAAATCATATTGAGTAGGATATATGATAGAAAATTGTGGATGCAAGATAATGTAGTAGACATCTTAGCTGACCTTATTCATGAGGTATATGGTCTTAGCTATCAAGGAAGTGTACCTATAGGCAAAAAGATGGTTAAGAAGAAAATGGAAAGTTGCACTAAGGTAGTATACAATGGGAAAGCTATGATAATCAGCTCCATCAAGCAAGATGATTTGAGATTTCTTAGAAAATTTATTGCTTATTCGGTTTGTGCAAGTTCTAAGATAGATGAACTTTCCAAAAGATTTATATATGCAGCTTATAAGATATGTGTTGAGAAAAAGTAACTTAATTTGAGTGAAATATTGAGAATGAAACACTTGGAAAACCTTGAAAAGATTAAGAGGAAAAAGAATGGTGTGTTTAGATTCCAATAATTGATAAATCACATATTCTTTCATGTGTTAAAAAGATTCCCTTACTTATCAGTAATAGATATAATCAGTAGTGACAAATGCACTATGGAAAATATTACAAAGGTATGCAGAAGGCACCCTTCAAACAAGATACTAGATAGTGGAAACTTAATAACCAAAACTTTTCAAAATGAGATGAAACAAAAATTTAGGATTTCACCTACAATTGTGGATAGATTCATGGAGGATATATTTATTCTAGTTGATACAAATCACACTTAAATTCAAGTAGTGGAACCTTGGGAGACATTTTTGGATCATTTGAGCTATGAGTTGAATGATGATGTTGCAATTGGCTACATTGATTTTTGGTTAAATTTAGAAAGAGATAAAGTAGAATGCATATTTGGCATATTTGATGAGATTACACAACATTTTCATCAAGCAACCTTGGAGAAAGCATGTTGTAAGAAGGTTAAGTAAATCATGAAGGAAGCACTATCTGAGATTGGTATGACAAAGAGTGAATCTAAGGTCGTAAGACAAACAATGAAACAAGGTGTATTGAACATAAAACCCTTGATAGTATCTATTGCTAAGACATCTTTGGGACAAAGCATTCCATATGTAGTAGTGTTTAATGTTTAGCCCAGTGAACAAAAGAGAAAATCTAAAAGATTAGTTAAAGTAGTGCCTACAAAGACAAAGAGAGTCAATTAGATGGCTATAAGACCTCATAAGAGGTAGAAAACATTTTTGACAATTGAGTCAAGTGATGAAGAAGAAGAAGAAGAAAAGTGAATCGCAGAGGAGAAGACTCTAGCAAGAGAAGAAGACCTTGAACTTTGGTAGTCTATGCTAAGGACCATTTACAAGACTAATGATGAAGATGAAATTAAGATATTCTTGAATAACCTCATACCATAATTGAGGAATATTTTGAGGCCATCCTTATTCGTGGTTGGTGAGAAGGATAAATTGAGAAAGAAGATAGTAGTAGCTAGTAAGATATTGTTAGAGTCACAGACATCATCTCCTCCAGCTCCTTGAACCTTAGAAGTATCAATAAGTGGTGATACTATGAAGATTGATCAAACCAATGTTACAATTAACATTAATGATACCAATCCATTTGGTGGTTCTAAACCAAATATACCATACACTGAGGATGTTGAGGAAATTCTAAAACAAATTGAGGAAGAAAAGAGGCTACTAGAAGTTGAAAAGTAGAAGATAGAGAAAGCCAAGTAGTAGTTGCTTGAGGAAGAAAGTAAAAGAAAGGAAGATGAAGATAAGAGAAGGATTGTAGAAGAATAAAAGAAAAAGAAAATAGAGCAGGAAGAAATGAAAGATCAGAAGAGAAGAGAGAAAGAGAGGAAAAGGAAAGGAAAGAAGAGGAAGATAGAAAAACTAAAGAAGCAACAAAGAAATAGAAGGAAGATGAAACTAAACCATCTAGTTCATCTACTCTACTCTCTCTTGCAATTATGGCTGCTAATGATGATGATAAAACTGATTTGATCTCATCCTTACCCAAAATTTTACAAAGGAATAGGATAGTTAAGAGTTTACAAAGAAAATCGATGGAAGTGACTAACTAACTACACAACTCTTTAGTAGTTTAGCACAATGACTCAGATCTTGAATAGAGAGCACAAGTAGTGCTAAATTCATTTGATGAAGAGTTTGCTAACTTATTGAATATTGTAGAGGTGAAGGCTCAAAATTCCCATGATGCTAATTTGTTTAGCACCATCTACCAAAACATCAAGAATGACTTAGTCAATCTTGATACATGCATATAAGAACTTCAGGAATGTCAACAAGAAGGGAAAGCTTTGTATGTTAAGTGTACCTTATCATACAAACCAACTAAGGATTTGGAAAATCAAATTGAGGCAAAGATGAATGAGCTAGAGGCTTTATCCAGCCTAATCTAGTGCCCATCTAGCAAAGTTGATGATATTGAGAGTCAAGTTGCCAGTATTCACAGCAATATTAAGAAACTAGAACTTTGGAAAGAGTAAATATTGAAAAGAACATCTAATTTTAGAGAATCCATTGCTTTGAAGTTATCTTTTATTAACAAGTAGCTAGAAGAATGTGTCAAGGCCAAGGACACATATATAAACTTTTTGTATTCAGATATCAATGCATTTGAGATTACATCATATGCATTATGTGCAATTCTCACATCAACTAAGTCTACCAAAGAAACATGAACAAAAGGTATGGATAGTTTGAAGACTATTTTTGATAATTGTATGAAGATTATTTTAGCATAAGGAAGGGCAGTAGTTTTTGGACAAGATCTTGACATTTTGACCTTTGTCATTGATTTCAAAGGGGGAGTGATACATGTGAAAATTGTATACATTTCATTAATGGAGAGATACATGTGAAGATTGTAAAAGTCTAAAGTATATTGTAAGGGAGAGCATATATGTAAAGTTGAACAAGTTGTAACAGATGTAAGGTGTTAATTACTTTTGTTTCTGTCACTTATCCAATTTTCCCTATTTTGTTGTCATCAATGCCAAAGGTGGGATATTGTTGAAAATAGGCTAATTGTGATATGTAATTATTATCATTTATGGAAACACATGATGTACATTTCTACAAGAAACCTCAAAAATAAAGATAATTAGTGTTTGGTAATCATAAAATTGTCTAAGTATAGAATTTTTTTTACAACTATGTATTTTTTTGTTTATAACATGTTGCAGACATCATAGTATGACAAGAAAAGTTACATAGAGATAGTATACATGTTGGTTATGATGTGTATAACCTTAGAAGTTTGTATAGACTGTACAAAATAGAGTTAATCATGTTTTGATGATTCAAGATAGTGGAATTGAAAGAAAGAATTATTTTGTTTGCAAACAATTACTTGTCCAATTAGGGATGACATCCTAGATGTTTACTCTAACTTGGAAAAGTAAATGCTGGTCTTAGCTGATCTAGGAGTAATTTTTCTAAAGACATGGTATTTATGCAAAGGACTTCTTTCGATAAGAAGGCATGCAATCTTTGTGTATTAGTGCTATCTTGTAATAGTATGAAGTAAGCAAACTTTCGTGAAAGCAATATATGTGAAGTTTATCTGGTGATCTAAGATCGAGTTGAAGATCAAAAATTAGACAAGGAAGGAAAGTAACACTAGATTACTTGTTTGAGCTATGAGCTCTTCTTGTAGTTTAAATTTCATGTTTGGGTAGTGGGCTCTTCTTGCATACATTTTACTACAACTCCTAATAGGGTTGGAATCTCCTAATAGGGATTCAAAGTCTCCCAACAAAGACTTCTTATGCTGAATTTTCTCATTGACTCCTAATAGGGTCCATCGTCTAACAAGGAACATATATATCAGTATATTATCTAGTGGGTGTCATCCCCACCAAAGTTTTCCCTTGGCCAGGGCTTCCCTAGTTAACAAAATATGGCGTTATGAATTATCTTTGTGAATTGTTATTGTTACTATTTAGAATTACTTTATTTCTTTTTTATGTATGGTTTAAAGTAAGTAATAATATCTAGCTAGTGACTAAAGTTTGTAGATTATTGATTCACCCCCCCCTCTTAGTAATCCCTATTTCTAACATGGTAACCCATGGATTCTCATAATTTCTTTGAAAAATAGGGAAGTTATGTGAGTGGCATCACTAGTGGTCTTGCATGGCACAAAGTGAGCCATTTTCCTAAACCTATCTACAACCACATACACACTATGCATTCCTCCTCTTGTCTTGGGTAACCCAACTATAAAATCCATTCTTAGACATTCTCATGGGCTAGTATCGATTGGTAGTGGTTGTTAAAGACCAACATCTGTAGAAGTGCCCTTAGCTTTTTGACATATGATACAACTTTCCACATACCTCCTAACATCAAGATTCATTCTAGGTTAATAGTAAAACCTTGAAATAAGATCTTGGGTATTAGTGGTCTCAAAATGACCACTCAAAGCTCCATTATGCTTTCCTTGTATCAAATTTTGTCTAATAGAGCCTCTAATAACACATGATTGATTCCCCTTGTATAAGAGGTCACTTTGCAAAGTATATTTAGCATATTTACTATGAAAATGATTTTTGTATTCAGTACATACCTTGTAAATGTTAGTAAAATCCACATCATCTACATATAGATCCTTGAAATGACCTATCCCCATGCTCTTCAATTGAATTTCTTGGAGTGTGAGTGCCCTTCTAGACAATGAATCTACCACCTTGTTTAGGACACCCTTCTTGTGCTTGATATTTAAGGTATATGCTTATAGACATTCAACCCACTTCATGTACTTGTAACTTAACTTTTCTTGTGAATTCAAGAAACTAAATGCATGGTTGTCTGAATACACAATGAACTCATTGGGAAGCAAATAATGCCTCCACTTTCTTAGTGCTTGGACCAATGCATACATTTCTAGATCATATGAGGAGTACCACCTTTTAGCTTCATTCAACATTTCAAAATGAAAAGCTACCGGTTTTCCCTCTTGGCTTAGAATAGCTCAATTTCTACATTGCTAGCATCACATTCAATGGTGAAAAGCCTTTCAAAGCTTGGTAGCACTAAAATAGGTTGAATAGCTATCTTCTTCCTAAGTAACTCAAAACTCTTGTTAGCATGATTATTCCACACAAACTTTGTTTTCATTCCTCCTTTGATAGTATCTAACGTAGGAGCAAAAATTGCACTAAATTGTCTTATGAATTTCCTATAGTATTGTGCAAGACCATGAAAACTTCTTACATCAGTTGCTGACTTTGGAGTAGGAAAATTCATGATAGCTTCAAATTTTCTTGTATCCATTTTTAGTTGGCCATGTATAAGATGAAAACCCAAGATATGTTGGCTCTATTTTAATGATCTCACACTTCTCCAAGGTGATGTCCTCATGTAGCTTCTTGAAAACAATGCCAAGTTGTTCTAGGTGATCACTCCTTGTCTTGCTATAGATTAGTATATCATCTAGATACACTACTACAAACTTGCCAATACAGTTCTTGAGAACTTCATTCATGAGTCTCATGAATGTGGAGGGGGCATTAGACAATCCAAATGGCATGATAAGCCATTCATATAGCCCTTCATTGGTCTTGAAGGTTGTTTTCCACTCATCTCCTTCATGTATCCTTATTTGGTGGTAACCACTCTTCAATTCTATCTTGCTATAGTACTTGGATTCACTTAAATAGTCCATTAGGTCTTCAAGCCTAGGAATAGGGAACCTATACCTAATGGTTATCCTATTTTTGGCTCTTGAATCTACACAAAGCCTCCAAGTTTCTCATTTCTTTGGTGCAAGTATAGTACATACAACACATGGACTAATACTTTTCCTAATTAGGCCTTGGTTTAGGAGTTCTTATAATTGTCTTGCTATTTCCTCATTTTGTTGAGGGGTCATCTTGTAGGTTTCTTTGTTAGATAAGGTAGCTCCTATTATTAGGTCTATCATATGGCTTATAGCTCCTTCAGGGGATAAATTTGATGGTTTTCCATCACTTACAATACCATGGTAAGCTTGTAGTAACCCTTGAATTTCTCTAAGCAACTCTACCTTCTTAGTCTCCTTATCTACATTTCCCTCCTTTGGTCTCAACACCAATGCAAAACCTACATCTTCACTTTCTTCCATGTTTTGTAGGAACTCTTTTTCATTCACCATGAGCACATTTGGACTAGTTGTCTTTGCTTTAGCATCTTCCATCAATGATTGTATTTTGAAAGTTACCTTATCTTTCTTCAGAGAATAGGAATTATTTCCTCCATTATTGATGGGGACACAACCCAAGCACAAAATGGAAACAACAGGAAAGGGAAAATTTTATTAACTATAAAAATATGCTAGTACACTTAGTGCAGAGAAATAGACTCCAAAACATGCCCTATGGGCTTACAATAGCATAAATCTGGAGATAAATTCTTCTCCCAGTACCTTCTCTCAAACTCCACTCCAAACTGCCTTTTACAATGCTAGAAATGTTCTTAAATAGACCCCAGATGGTTAAGGATTAGGAATACATTCTAGAAAGTGCTAGTTGGCATCCACTGACCAAATAGAAGGCTCCAAAAGTCGCATTAGAAGTTGGCACAAAATTAGAAGAATCTAGAAATCGTAATCGAACTTTCGGGAGGCATAACTTTTGAACCATAGCTCCGATTGACGAACCGTTTACATTTTTGGAAATCTCTCGAACCACTCTATAGCCCTATGGACTAGCTTTTCTCATCCACCATTTTTTTCCCTGTTCAAGGTCATTTAATTCCCCTAACTTGACTTTGAAGCATTCTTAAGAGGTCTCTAGAAATTGAAAAATTGCAATAACTTTCAAACCGTGGGGCCTTTTGACCTGATTCTTTTTTTGGAATGCTCTAAATTACAATTACATTCATCTGGCCAATTTATATGCTCTAATTTACCAAAATGATGGCTCAATTACATACTCCTATTTTTTTGACATTTACACATCTCCCAAGGTGTTCAAATACTCTAACCTAGAACATTGATAGTGGAACTCTGAGAGTTGGAACCTTTATTTGACCCAAATGGGTATCTAGAAATGAAAACACATGAAACAGAAACTAAGTCTAAGTACTTTTTTTTTTTTTTGGGTGAAATAGGATTGCCCTTATACCTCTGGATGCTCCTGCATCAATTATGTATGGCTTGGTGGTCAAAGTGCCATGGTCTACCTAGGAGAAATGACATGCATCCATAGGTAACACATCACATAAAAATTTATCCTTATACCTTCCAATTGAGAATTATTGTGATATGGAGCCTAATCAGACTTGGAGGTTTATTTGGTATAGTTCTCTCCCCATATTATTTCTATGGGAGTTTAGGGGCAGTACCCTTAAGACAAGGTAAAGGGGCAGTACCCCAGGTGCACCCTAGGTGCCATTATATTGTAAAAGGTGTTTGCTACTATTTTTATATTATTCTATCCCTAACTTTATAAGAGGCAAAACCTTGTATAAAAAGGCTTAGGGTTAGGGATTTCATAATGAATGGTGATATTTTAGCTTCTTGAGTGGTATTGATCTATAAGGGATTATGGATTATAATCAGGTTGTAATCACTAGATAATAATTATATTGGACTTCTTGTTGGTGGACATAGCCTAGGGATTGGGTGAACCATGTTTAATATTGGTGTCTTGTGGTCTCTTTTATATGATCTACTATTAACTGGTATTGGTTGTATTTGAATGAAAATATTATTTCTATCTTAGGCTAATCCTAACAAGTAGTATCAGAGCCAAACGGTCATCATTTTTTTAACAATCTTTAGAAAGGTCTAATAATTGAGTGGAAGTGATGACAAATAAGGGTAAGCTGAGGGTTGACAAGTTTAATGGGCAGAACTTTCAATTATGGAAAATGCAAATAAAAGAATATCTTTATTAGAACCATTTATGGAAGTTGTTGGAAGGAAAAACTAAGAATTAGGGATCTATGACAAATTATGACTAGGATCTTTTGGATAGAAAGGAACTTGGAAGCATTAAATTTTACTTAATACAAAAATGAAAGAAGTTGGATCTATTGCAAATAATTTAAATGAATATACTACTATCACTAGTTAGTTATCTCTTGTGGGTATCAATTTTGATGAAAAAATTAGGGCTCTCTTGATTTTGTCTTCTTTGCCTAAAAGCTAGAATGGCTTGGTAATGGTTGTGAGTAATTTTGTTTTTGGATCTAGTACCCTTAAATATGATGATGAGATCAGTGTTATTTTGAGTGAAGAAACTCATAGGAAAACCTAAGGTGAATCTACATCAGGAAGTGCTTTGAACACACAAAGCAGAGGTAGAATGACTAAGAGAGGAAATAATTCTTGAAATCATAGGAAATCAAGAGGAAAGTCAAAGGGGAAGAGGTCTTAATCAAGAGGACCAAGAGATTGTTGGTACTATGGGAAATTAGGGCATACAAAGAAATATTGTTGGACTTGAAAGAACAATGAAGGAGATAAACTAGAAGGGAAAAAGGAGACAAATTTGGTAAGTAACAAATCTGAAGAGGATGTTTTGCTTCTATATTTAGAAAGTATTGATGATTCGTGGGTTTTAGATTCTAGTGCTTCATGTCATGCTACACCTCATAGAGGTTATTTCATTAATTATGTCCAAGGGGATTTTGGACTTGTTTATTTGGGGGATAATGAACCCTATCAGATTGTTGGAAAGGGAAAAGTTAAGATTAATTTGTAGAATGAGAATCATTGGCTACTACATGGGGTAAGACATGTTCCAACGCTGAGTAGGAATTTAATTTCAATAACTCAATGATGAGTATTGTGTAGTTCCTTTTAATGATAAAAATTGGAAGGTTTGAAAAGGTTCCCTTGTAGTAGAACAAGGTGTGAAAGTAAGAACCTTATATCTTTGTATAGGTCATATTTTTCCTTCTACTTTGATTGTTTCAGAGAAAAATTAATGTTTAGAAAAAATTATTGTAGTTGACCAACAAGAATAAATAGTTATTGTAGATTCTAATATAGTGCTATGGCACAACTAACTTGGGCACATGCATGAGAAATGTATGAAAGTAATTCATTCAAAGCAAGTTTTACCAAGTCTAAAATGTGTCAATATGGATTTCTATGAAAGTTGTGTGTATGAAAAATAAAAGAGAGTGAGTTTTGTGAAGACTAGGAAGGAATATAAAAGTGAGAAATTAGAGCTTGTGCATACAGATGAACGAGACTAGTTCAGGTATCTTCCTTTAGTGCCTCTCATTATTATGTTACATTTATTGATGATGAAACTACAAAAGTATGGGTTTATTTCTTTATACAAGAATTTGATGTATTTCAAACTTTTAAGAAATGGAAATGCTTGGTTTAAAATGAGACTGGAAAGAAATTAAAATGTCTTAGATCTAATAATGGTGGTGAGTATTGCAGTCATGAATTTAAAGATTATTTCTCCACTAATGGTATTCATAGATTGAAAATTGTTCCAAGGACTCCATAGGAAAATGGAGTGGCTGACCACATGAACAAGACTATAATGGGGTGCTAGAAATAGGGATTAATAAGGGGGGGGGGGGGGGGGGGGGGGGGGGGGTCAGTGTGAGTTAGTAATCTACAAACTTTAGTCACCAACTAGATATTATTACTTACTTTAAAACATGAATAAGGAAGCAATAAAGTAATTATGAAGAGTAACAACAACAATGTACAAAGATAACTCATAACACCATATTTTGTTAACTATAGAAACCCTAGCCAAGGGAAAACCCCAGTGGGGATGATACCCACTAGATAATATACTAATATATATTTTCCTTGTTAGAGGATAGAACTTGTTAGGAGTCAATAGAAAATTTAGTATAAAAATTCCTTGTTAGGAGACTTCGAATCCCTGTTAGGAGTTGTAGCATAATGTATGCAAGAAGAGTCCACTGCCTAAATATGCAATTTCAACAACAAGAAGACCTCAGTACTCAAATAAGTAATCTACTATTATTGCCTTCCTTGTCTAATCTTTGATCTTCATCTCGATCTTGGATCACTAGATAGTTCATACAAAACTTCACAATCTTACTTTGCTTACATAATGTTACACAAATAGAACTTGCAAGCACACTTCTTATAGCAAGAAGTCCTTTGTATAAATATCATGCCTTTATACAAATTATTTTTGGGTTGGCTAAGACCACAATTCACTTTTCCAAGTTAGAGTAAACATCTAGGATGTCAGCCCTAATTGGACAAGTAATTGTTTTGTAAACAAAACAATTTTTTCCTCCAATTTTATTGTTTTGCATCATCAAAACATAATTAACTCTATTTTGTATAGTTTGTACAAACTTTTGAGGTTATACATGTCATCTCCAACATGTATACTATCTCCGTGTAACTTTTCTTGTCATAATCTGACATCTATAACATGTTATAAAGAAAAAAATACACTACTGTAAACCAAATTCTATACTTAGATAATTTTTCAATAAGTAAACACTAAGTATCTTTATTTTTTAGGTTTCCTATCAACATGTACATCATGTGTTTCCATTAATGACAACAATTACATATCATAGTTAGCCAATTGTCAACAATCTCCCCCTTTGGCGTTGATGGCAACAAAATAGGGAAAATTGGCTAAGTGACAAAAATAGACATAAATAACATATAAAAATTACATCTATTACAATTTGTTCAACTTTAAATATATGATCCCCCTTACAATATACTTCATAATTCACATGTATCTTTCCCAACAATCTCATGTATACAATTTTCACATGAACCTCTCCCCCTTTGAAATCAATGACAACGGTCAAAATGTCAAGTAACCATGTCCAAAAAACTATAAAAAACTATTTTCCTTCCTTATGCTAAAATAATCTTCATACAATCATCAAAAATAGTCTTCAAACTATCCATAGCTTTGTTCCATGTCTCCTCGATAGACTCTGCTAATGTGAGAATTTCACATAATGCATATGATGAAATCTCAACTGCATTGGTATTTGAATACAAAAAATTTGTAGATGTGTCTTTGGCCTTGACACATTATTTTAGCTACTTTGCAACAAAATATAACTTCAAAAAAGTGAATTTTATGAAATCAAATGTTCTCTTTAATATCTACTCTTTCCAAAGTTTTAGTTTCTTAATATTGCTATGAACACTAGCAAGTTGACTCTCAATATCATCAACTTTGCTAGATGGGTGCTAGATTAGGCTAGATAAAGCCTCTAGCTCATTCATTTTTTCCTCTATCTGACTATACAAGTCTTTAGTTAGTTTGTATGATAAGGTACACTTAACATACAAAGCTTTCCCTTCCTGCTAACATTTTTGAAGTTCTTTTTATGCATGTATCAAGATTGACTAAGTTGTTCTTAATGTTCTAGAAGATGGCACTAAACAAATTAGCATCATGGGAAATTTGAACCTTCACCTCTTCAACATTCAACAAGTTTGTAAACTCTTCATCAAAAGACTTTAGCACTACTTGTGCTCTTTATTTGGGATCTGACTCAGTATGTTGTACTAACAATGTACTATACAATCTATCAGTCACTTACATTAGTGTCCTTTGTAAAATCTTCACTATTTTATTCTTTTGGAAAAATTTAGATAAGTATGAAATTAGATCAGTTTGATCATCATCGTCAGTAGCCAAACTTGCAAGAGAGAGCAAAGTAGATGAACTAGATGGTTTAGTCTCATATTTCCTCTATTTATTTGTTGCATCCTTAGTCCTTCTTTCTTCCTCTTCTTTATTTTCCTTTTCCTCTCTTTCTCTTTTCTCTTCTAATATTTTATTTTCTTCTTCCTTATTTTTTCTTTTCCTTTCTTCTTCTGCAATTCTTCTATTATATTCATCTTCCTTTGTTTTTCTATCTTCCTCAAATAGTTGTTGCTTGGCTTCCTCTATCTTCTTCTTTTCAACTTTTATTATCCTCTTCTCTTCCACAATTTGTTTCAACTTTCCCTCAACATCTTTAGTATCAGGTACATTTGGTTCAAAACCACCAAATGGATTGGTATCATCAATGTTAATTGTAACATTGGTTTGATCAATCTTCATAGTATCACCACTTACTAATACTTCTAACATTTTAGTTGTTTGAGGAGATGTTGCCTATGACTCTAACAACATCTTACTGATAGTTGTTGCTTATCTCCTTTCTCAATTTATCCTTCTCACCAACCATGACTAAGAATGGCCTCAACTTACTCCTCAGGTATGGTGTGAGGTTATTCAGTAATCTCTTAATTTCATCTTCATCATCAATCTTGCAAATGGTCCTTAGGATAAACTTCCAAAGTTCAAGGTCTTCTTCCCTTGCTAGAGTCTTCTTCTCTCTAAGTCTCTCATAAACTTTTTGGTTCACTACTCCTTTGATATCCTTCACACTAAGATCATTTACAATGATATGTCTTAGAGTAGATATATCAATCTGATCCTTTTTGAAGTTATTATAAAGATTATAAAAATTGTTCATCTAAACAAAGTTTCTCTCACTTGCAATAGTTGTGTTAATCTTCTCAATCTTCTACTTCCAATGTTATTGAGCTTTGCCTACTGCTAGCTTAGGTGGAGTCACCTTTTCTATTTATTTAATTTCCTATTCCTCAACCTCTTCATCATCACTAGTTTCGACTATCAACAACACTTTTTTCCTTTTTCTAGGTCTTGTAGCCATTTTTTTTACTCTCTTTTCCTTTGTAGTCACTACTTCAATTAATCTTTCTAATTTTCTCTTATGTTCATTGGGTTGAACATCGAACATTACTACATATGGAATGCTTTGTTTTGAATATGTCTTAGCAACTAAAACCAACAAGGGTTGTATGTTTAGTACACCTTGTTTCATTCTCCTTCTCATGGCCTCATATTCACTCTCTATCATTTTGGCCTCAGATAGTGCCTTCTTCATGATTGACTCAACCTTCTTATGACATGCCTTCTCCAAGGTTGCTTGATGAATGTTGTGGTTTCACAATTCATGCCCCATTTTTCCTAGAAATGGGGATACCCTACTTTATTTTTTAATTTTCTAGATCCCTAGTCAAGGGTCCAAATATTTTTTAAGCTTTTAATCTAGTGTTTTGATCAAGTATGGGTCTAGACTAGAAAACCTAGTTTTCAAAAGTTAGAATTCTGAGCAAAATAAGTCTTTTTCAAAGAAAAAAGGTGCACTAATGCACCTAGCCAGGTGTGCTAATGCATCAAAACGCATAGAAAGCATTAACAAAAAGGTAAGTATGCAGTAGCATAGCAGTACACTAGTGCCAGTGTATATCTACGCACCCCCTCCCTTCTCCCCACTTCATCTTCTTGTTCAATCTTTGACTACAATAGCACATTAACCCAGGTCTACATCCTTGCCTCCTACAAACACTAAACCCTTATTATGGTGCACAGTTGTGCACCTAATTAGGTCCCCAACTATGCATCTTCTAAATTTCAAAACCTAAAGCAAAAAACATAAAAACTTTGAATAAGACACAACATTTAAGGTATACAATAGCACACCTAATTATGTGTGTTGTTGTGCACCCCACCTTTTTAAATGGTAGAAGGCACACCAAGCACACCTATTAGGTGTACTGGGTGCAACCTTTTTTGCACAAAAGACTAAAATTAGGGTTTCTAGTGTTCTTAAACAACTAGGTTTTTTGGGTTTTGGTAGTGTCATAATTAGGGTTTATTTTAATTAATATTTCCAACTATCTAGACTAATGTTTTCTTCTTTCTGTAGATGGAAAGGGTATCTTGTAACACCCAACTATGACCAAAAAAGTAAAAACAAACAATAGACAATAAATCCATACATAGATACAAGTATAAAATCCAAACCAATTTTTTTTAATAACATATTTCTATTACACAATAACTTTTACAATACATTAAACATTTTTTATCAATACATCTAATTTCAAAACAATATAATATGCAAGTACATGCAGATTGACAACTGATCCTAATCAAATCCAAAATTACTCAGTAACCAAGAATCAAACTAAAATCAGTCCTCAATGCATACATAGCAGTGTATTCTTCCAAGTACATAACCAACCTTCTATCAACCTTAAATACAAACAAACACAACTGAAGAACAACCAAACAGGGCTTAGTCACACTAAATAAGCTGATGAGTTCTCCAAAAAAATTGCATGTTAAAATCAATAACAACACACTATACATGTTTCCAAATAACCGATTACTAAAAGTACAATTTTTCTTTTCACATTCAGATTTAAGAAATTACATAATTTCTTACAATAGCTATGCAGAAATAAACTCCCATAGAATATGCCAAGGTAATGATCCACTAGTTCATGGGTGTCAACATAAGAATCTACATTCATCCATTCATAGGATTCTATATGTCAGGTGAAACCATAATGTTCTTATCTTGTTATATGAAACCCAACCCATGAATTTTTAGATATTACCACTTGATTATATAACTGTCATAAACTTTCCCATAGGGATCTAGACTAGTGTTGGAGGGCATCCAAAAAAATAATTCTATCACCACAAGTTACTCGCTTTATGACAACCACCCAATCTAAAAGATCACACTTGCATAATCTAATGCACACATAATTCTAGTTTTACTAATCAGACGAAAATTAAAGTTTAATTATTCAATTTCAACTAATAAACTATTTCTTTTCCTTCAATATAACAATTGAATCAGCAACCAAAAATTATCATGTAAAACCAAACTTCCAATCTTTCCAATGTAATCTCTTATTAGATTACCAAACAAAACCATAATTGTAATTTTCCAAAAGAAATCCAAAATAAAATACTAGAAGCCCAAGCTCAAACTCTAAAACCCTATTCGAAATATTAACCCCAAATTATATATATCACACAGAATTTTGAAACCCACAATAGTAGCCAATGTAATAATTGTGAGCCTATATCCTCAGACCCTAAATACATAATAACATTGATGATAGATAGCAGCTATATTACATCTCATGCAATAGTTTTTTTTACTAAATGGTATCTAAATCCAATATCAAAACAAAGTTTATAACATTGTAAAACATTTATGACAACTATTTGACTAAATGAACATCTTCTATTCTTAATGGCTATATTTAATAACAATCACAAAGCAACTGAAACCACATAGGAAGCGACTGTCTTGAAAGACCGAAACCCACATAATCATTTTGTGTGAAACATAAAACCCCTTTCTTAATTTGTCCTGCTTAGCATTTTAGTTTCACTAACATCACCTACATATTCATTATAAACCCAGTTGCAAACACAAAGTATAGAGTATTCAAATTCTCACACCCGATTATGGGTTTATACAAAGTTTAGTGATGAACACACCAAATTCTACATACACACAGAGTTGGGTGTCGAATATTCCACATAGCAACTTTTGGTATTCAATATTCACCATATCTAAATGAAACATAACAATAGAAAAAGGATAGAGTTAAAGAAAAGCCCCCTGCCTATGTAAGTGTGGGATGATACTCAAGGAAAAGTTTCCTGGAGAGCCCTCTACCTCTAACTCACAGCCCAAGTTTCCAAACTTTCTATGCCATTTTATAGAGATACCATGAAACTTTCTCAATAGGAAAAACTGAGAAATACAACCATGGAATGATAGAAGAATGAGGAATATGAAATTGTGAGGATTTATAGAGCTGGAGTGAGTCAAAAATCTCCTTCATGGTTAACAGTTTCCTAATATTAACACTGAGAAACCCATTCAACAGAGGTTTCATATTTTTCCAACTAGAGTTCATCAATGGCGAACTGATATCAAGTTACAACTAACACCCAGCAAAATGATAGACTAGACATGTTAAGTAATGCTCATAACTGCAAGCTTGTCCCTTAATCCCCACTTTCTTAACCTTCTTCAACACTTGGCAATAGGAGTACCAGCTCGACGTTCAAAGAACCTGCCAGCCTTAAATTCCCATAAACTTGCCACCATTTGTTATGCCAAAAACAATGCTAAGTTTCAGTTGATACACATGAGAAAAACTTAGGTTAGCGGTCATGTATGGTAGTGCTTAGGTAAGTCTAAGTTTAGTTTTAGTCTTAGTCACATGCATTAGGTTAGCTTAGGAACTAACATAGTAATAGATATCAATATTTATATTAATATTTATATTAATATTCATATTAATCCCAATTTATATTTAAGAATATTTGAAAATTAATTATCCTTTTTATAACTTATCAATATGTATATACATATAAATATAACTTCTATAAATATAAATACAAGCACACATATATATACAAACAATTACATATATATATATATATATATATATATATATATATATATATATATATATATATATATATATATATATATATATATATATATATATATATATATATATATATATATATATATATATATATATATATATATATATATACTTAAAAACTGGAAAATAAAAGATTCTAGGTATTGTTAATATTTTAAAGCCACCTTAATCATAAATCTGAAAAAAATGAAAAAGAAAAATGTTATGAAACTGAAACCTTTCCAAATTGAATTTTTTTAAACCGAATTGTCTTATCTATAAACCATTTCCTTACTGTAGGATTCTTGAATTTGAATTGATTCAGATAATGAGATCCTGATAATAACACAATACTAAAAGTATTAAAACATTTATTCTGAGAAACAGATCTTAGAAACATTTGAATTCTCATAGTGTTTAAAAAAAACAACATAATGATGCCAGCAACTAAATAGTTTTCTACAAATTCAATGTTTCAAAACAAGTACCAAACCATCCAGTAAATTAAACTAATCTTAGAGTCTGAGGTAATAGATGTATAACTGTCAGGGGCATGAGACCCTTCCCCACTAGTTTAGGCTTACTCTTGGAAGCCTGAATAAAATGAGGATGAGAAGCTTTCATTGCCCTTACATCTTCCCAAGTTGCAGAGGTATCATCATTGTAATCCCATAATACCTTTACCTACTCCACCTTAGGACCTCTAAGATTTAGCTCTCTTTGCTAGACAATCTGCACTAGTTCTAGCATCAAATGGCCACCCACTACTTGTAATGCATTCCAATTAAGAACATGAGTGATATCAGGTATGTATTTCCTTAATATAGACACATGAAAGACATCATGGATTTGACATAGACTAGGAGGCAAAGCAAGTCTATAGGCAACTGGACCAACTCATTCCAAGATTTCAAATGTTCCCACAAAATGTGGAGATAATTTGGAACATTTACCATACCTAATAGGACTTTTTTGGGGTCTAACCCTTAGAAATACTTTGTCCCCAACCACAAATTGACACTCAATCCTATGCAAATCTGCATACTTTTTTTGTCTATCCTGTGCTTTAGTAAGGTGTTCTATAATCTGTTTTACTTGTTGTTCTAGATCTTGGAGCATGTCAGGTCCTAGGAGAATTTTGTCTTCCAGATTATCCCAACTCAAGGGTGTCCTACAAGGTCTTCCATATAAAGCTTGAAAAGGAGACATGCCTATAGAGCTGTGATAACCGTTATTATAAGTAAACTCAACTAAGTGCAATAATTCTTCCCTTTTTTTTTACCTATCCATGATGTACATCCTAAGCATATCTTCAAGAATCTGATTTACACGGTTAGTTTGTCTGTTAGTCTTAGGATGATATGCAGAACTAAAATTTAGCTGAGTATAAAGTTCACATTGCACAGACCTCCAAAGTGAAGATGTGAAAACTAGGTCACTATCTAATATGATCTTCTTTGGAATCCCATGCAGTCTTACAACATACTCCATAAAAATTTGTGCTATAGAAGCAACATTATAAGAAGATCTTACATGTATAAAATGTGCAACTTTGGTTAACCTGTCAACTACAACCATGATTGAATCATGCCACCTAGCTGATAATGGTAATCCCACTATGAAATCAATGGAGATGGTATCCCATTTCCATCCAGGTACACTATGTGACTAAAGTATACCAATAGGTTGCTGATGTTCAGCTTTCACCCTTTGACATTCTAGACATCTAGCCACAAAATTTGTAATATCTCTCTTCATACCTGGCCAATAATAATGCTATTTAAGATCAGCATTCATTTTCTTAACACCAGGATGCACTGAATAGGGCTCTTTATAAGCTTCAGACATAACCAAATTTTGTAACTCTCCAACTTCAGGAATGTAGGTTCTATCTATGAAGATCAATAATCCATCAGAGCTGATAGAGTATCCTTCGTACCTACCTTCCAAAGTGCTACCACTTTCTACTACATATTTGACATCTAAAAACCAAGGATTAGCAATCAAATTTTGCAATATTTTCTCCTTCAAATCAACTGTGAGAATTAATGAAGAGAGTTCATGACATCTTCTGCTAAGTGCATCAGCCACCTTATTCTATTTACCCTACACATATTTTACTTCAAAATTATATTCACACATAAATTCCATCCATTTGTGTTGTCGTGCATTTAGAGTGGGTTGTGTAAATATATATTGAAGACTTCTGTGATCAGTATGTAAATCAAAATGTTGTCCAAGGAGAAAATCTCACCATTTAGTCAACACATGCATTACTGCTACCAGTTCTAAATCGTGAGTAGGATAATTTATTTCATGATCCTTGAGTTTCTTGGACTCATATGCAATAACCCTACCTTCTTGCATTAAAACTATGCCCAATCCATCTAAAGAAGCAACTGTGCAAATCACAAATTCTTTACTAGAATCAGGTATAGCTAACACAGGTGCATTAGTCAAACATTCTTTAAGATGCTGAAAAGCTTCTTCACATTTATCTGACCAGATAAACCTCTTACCTTTTCTCTATAGAGAAATGATAGAATGAGCTATTTTTCAGAAATTAGCTACAAATATTCTATAGTAACTAGCTAAACCCATAAAACTTCTTACTTCAGACACATTTGTAGGTGCAAGCCACTCTACAATTGCTCTAATTTTTAGTTGGATCAACAGCTATTCCATCACCTATTATAATGTGTCCAAGATAACTTATATTTGTTTTGAAAAATTCACACTTTTCAGGATTACCATATAGCTTATTCTTTTGGAGACATTCAAAAACTTGTCTCAGATGCTATTTAGGCTCCTCCAAGGAGTTAGATAAAACTAGAATGTCATCCAGAAAGACAACTACAAATCTATCTAGGAAAGTTCTAAAAACTCCTTGCATCAAACTCATAAAAATTGATGGTGCATTTGTTAAACCAAAAGGTACAATAGTGAATTTGTAATGCCCATACCTAGTACGAAATGTTGTTTTATGGATATCAGCTTCTTGAATTCTTAGTTGATGGTACCTAGATTTAAGATCAATTTTAGAAAATAGTTTAGCACCCTTCACTTGATCAAATAAATCATCAATTCTAGGCAATGGATACCTATTTTTTATAGTAACTTTATTTAACTATATGTAATCAATACACAGTCTAAGTGATCCATCTTTCTTCTTAACAAAGATAACAGGTGCACCCAAGGAGAGACACTAGGTCTAATCAGTCCCTTCTCAAGAAGTTCTTCAAGTTGAACCTTAAGTTCCACCAATTCTTGTGTTGTCATGCAGTAAGGAGTTTTAGAAATTGGTTTAGTTCTTGGAATAAGATCAATCCTAAAGTCTATTTCTCTCTTGGGTGGAATACCTGGAATCTTTGTTACAAAAACATCAAAAAATTCCTTCAGCAAAGTATGGTCTGAATTGGTTTGATTTGCCATGGGTTTAAAAAAATCATTAACAGAAACAAAAAATAGTTTGTAGCCTTTCTACAAACACCTATGGAGTTGTTTGGTAGATATAGATCTATTAGAGATAGGCCTCTTAACCCCTATTGTGAATTTGTTTGCTCCATTATCGTCAATGCATCTAATAACCTTTTTATAGGAGTCAATAATAGCTTGATGTTGATCTAACTAGTCCATTCCTAAAATAATGTCGTAGGTTCCTAAGGGTAAAACTTTGAGGTTTACTATAGTGGTAAATGCCTTAAGTTGTAATTCACAATCTACAGCAATCAGCCTAGCTTCTACCTTAGACCCATAAGCTAACTCAACTTGTCATACCAACTCAACCTTTCTCATAGGAATATCACAATGATTAACCAAATTGGCAGAAATAAAAGAATTAGTGGCACCTAAGTCAAATAAAATGGAAATTTTCATACCTTAAAAATTACCTTTGGTCTCAATCATCATGTTCTGATGTTCTACTTGATTATCATCCACAGTAGCAAATATATGGTGGTTCCTTCCTGAATCACCAACAGTAGCCTTAGAACCTGATGCTTTTGACCTACCTTGATTATTGCCTCGAAGAGGAGAATTCCATTGTAGATGACCCAACTGCCCACAATGCCAACATTCTGCTCCTCTTTTGGTGCTCTTATCCTGTGAGGAATTTTCTTGTGGTGGTGCATAACTCTGCTTCACACTTTCAGTAGGCTTAAAGGATTTAGGTAGTTCAAGGACCTTAAAACTCTTGTTTGATTTGGCAAATTTATTAAATTTTCTCTTTTGAGATTTACTTACAAAGCTACTAGGTGCTGCCTTAGAATCATCCTTGAAAATTTTTTGACTCTCATTGTTGCTTGGAACTGGTGGATTAGCAGTGCTTTTGAAAGAAAAACCATATTTTATTTCAGTAAGTTTAGCTTGATCAGCAGCTTCCTTAACAATTTTTGGTTTGAAAGTTCTCACTTCCTCACTAATCCTAGGATTTAATCCTCTGATAAAATGTTGCACCAAAGATCTATCACCTTCATTCCAATTGGAATACTTCTTTAACTGAAAGAACTTTCTTTCATACATTTCCACTAAATAATTACCTTGTGAAATGTTAAAGAATTCCTCAGACCTAGATTGCTGCCAATACTCAGACATGAACCTTTCCCAAAATCTCTCTAAGAACAATTCCCAAGTGACTTGAGAAATATGAATTACAAGGTGTTCTAATTCCATTTTCCACCATATAGATGCAAAAGACCTTAACTGCATTGCAGTCCAGGGAACTTTCACATTAGCGTGATAATCATGCAGAATAAAACATCTTTCGATGTTTAGAAGCCAAGCTTCTGCTTCATTACCAGCTTCTGTTCCATTAAAATATGGACCTTTAAGCTTAGATAGGTCTATTGGCTGAGTCTTGATAACAGGATTTCTACTATAGCTTGATTGGTATTGGGAATCTATAAATTTTGAGCATTTGCTCCCCCACCAAGAATATTATTCCTAGCTTCAATCTCATCCAATCATTCAAGAATTTGTTGAATAATTTCAACTTGAAATCCCCCTTTCTCTTCAACATGAGGAATTTCATCACCAAGCATTTCTTGATGAGCCTGACCTTTACCTTGGCCACGAGCGTGGCCTCTATGTCCTCCTCTACCTCTACCTACATCTGCATCAGCATTAGGGATACCTCATCCCCATGCTCCTTGTGTAACAAGAGGGATACTAGAATTCCTATAAAAGAGATTTAATTAAAATCTTCATAGGAAGCATAATGAAACCCTATTTTTAAAACATCGAGTCTCGAGTGTTTAAATCTAGCTCTGATACCAAATGTAACACCCAACTATAACCAAAAAAGTAAAAACAAACAATAGATGATAAATCCATACATAGATACAAGTATAAAATCCAAACCATTATTTTTTATAACATATTTCCATTACACAATAACTTTTACAATCAAGTACTGTGATGTATTCTTAACCGCATTAAACATTTCTAATCAATACATCTAAGTATATAAAAATACTCTAATTTCAAAACAATATAATATGCAAGTACATGCAGAATGACAACTGATCCTAATCATATCCAAAATTACTCAGTAACCAAGAATCGAACTAAAATCAGTCCTCAATGCATACATAGCAATGCATTCTTCCAAGTACATAACCAAACTTATATCAACATGAAATCAAAACAAACACAATTGAAGAACAAACAAACAGGGCTTAGTCACACTAAATAAGCTAACGAGTTCTCTGAAAAACTTGCATGTTAAAATCAATAACAACACACTATACATGTTTCCAAATAACTGATTACTAAAAGTACAATTTTTCTTTTCACATTCAGATTTAAGGAAGTACATAATTTCTTACAACAGATATACAAAAATAAACTCTCATAGAATATGCCAAGGTAATGATCCAGTAGTCCATGGGTGTCAACATAAGAATCTACAATTATCCATTCATAGGATTCTATATGTCAAGCGAAACCATAATGTTCTTATCTTGTTATATGAAACCCAACCCATGAATTTTTAGATATTACCACTTGATTAAATAACTGTCATAAGCTTTCCCATAAGTATCTAGACTAGTGTCAGAGGGCATCTAGCAAAATAATTCTATCACCACAAGTTACTCGCTTTATGACAGCCACCCAATCTAAAGGATCACACTTTTGTAATCTAATACACACATAATTCTAGTTTTACTAATTAGAAGAAAATTAAAGTTTAATTATTCAATTTCAACTAATAAACTATTTCTTTGGCTTCAATATAAAAATTGAATCAGCAACCAAAAATTATCATGTAAAACCAAACTTCCAATCTTTCCAATGTAATCTCTTATTAAATTACCAAACAAAACCATAATTGCAATTTTCCAAAAGCAATCCAAACTAAAATACTAGAAGCCCAAGCTCAAACTCTAAAACCCTATTTGAAATATTAACCCCAAATTATATATATATATATATATAGATATATATATATATATATATATATATATATATATATATCACGCAGAATTTTGAAACTCACAATAGCAACCAATGTAATAATTGTGAGCCTATATCCTCAAACCCTAAATACATAATAACATTGATGATAGGCAGTAGCTGTATTACATCTCATGCAATAGTTTTTTTTACTAAATGGTATCTAAATCCAATACCAAAACAAAGTTTATAACATTGTAAAACATTTAACAACAACTATTTGACTAAATGACCATCTTCTATTCTTAATGGCTCTATTTAATAACAATCACAAAGCAACCAAAACCACATAGGATGGGACTGTCTTGAAAGACTGAAACCCACATAATCAATTTGTGTGAAACATAAAACCCTATTCTTAATTTTTCCTACTCAACATTTTAGTTTCAATAACATCACCTACATATTCATTATAAACCCAGTTGCAAACACAAAGTATAGAGTATTCACATTCTCACACCTGATTTTGGGTTTATATGGGGTTTAGCGATGAACACACCAAATTCTACATACACACAGAGTTGGGTGTCAAATATTCCACATAGAAACTTTCAGTATTCAATATTCACCATATCTAAATGAAACATAACAATAGAAAAAGGATAGAGCTAAAGAAAAGCCCCCTTCCTATGTAAGTGCAAAATGATACTCAAAGAAAAGCTGCCTGGAGAGCCCTCTACCTCTAACTCACAACCCAAGTTTCCAAACTTTCTATGCCATTTTATAGAGATACCATGAAACTTTCTCAATAGAAAAAACTAAGAAATACAACCATGGAAAGACAGAAGAATGAGGATTCCAAAATCATGAGGATTTATAGAGCTAGAGTGAGTCAAAAATCTCCTTCATGGTTAATAGTTTCCTAATATTAGTGCTGAGAAACCTGTTCAACAGAGGTTTCATATTTTTCCAACTAGAGTTCATCAATGGCAGACTGATATTAGGTTACAACTAACACCCAGCAAAATGACAGACTAGACATGTGAAGTAATGCTCATAACTGCAAGCTTATCCCTTAATCCCACTTTCTTAGCCTTCTTCAACACTTGGCAATAGTAGTACTAGCTCGACGTTTGAAGAACCTGCCAGCCTTAAATTCCCATAAACTTGACGCTATTTGTTATGCTAAAAACAATGCTAAGTTTCAATTGATACGCATGAGAAAACTTAGGTTAGCGGTCACGTATGGTAGTGCTTAGGTAAGTCTAAGTTTAGTTTTAGTCTTAGTCGCATGCATTAGGTTAGCTTAGGAACTAACATAGTAATAGATATCAATATTAATATCAATATTTATATTAATATTCATATTAATCCCAATTTATATTTAAGAATATTTGAAAATCAATTATCCTTTTTATAACTTATCAATATGTATATACATGTAATTATAACTTGTATAAATATAAATACAAGGACACACACACACACACACACACACACACACATATATATATATATACATATATATATATATATATGTATATATATGTATATAATTATTTTATACTAATGCACTTATATATATATATATATATATATATATATATATATATATATACACAACATTATAAATATATATATATATATACACTTAAAAATTGGCATATAAAAGATTCTAGGTACTGTTAATATTTTAAAGCCACCTTAATCATAAATCTCAAAAAAATGAAAAAGATAAATGTTATGAAACCAAAACCTTTCCCAATTGAATTTATTAAAACTGGATTGTCTTATTGAAAAACCATTTCCTTACTGCAAGATTCTTGAATCTGAGTTGATTCAGATAATAAGATCTTGATAATAACACAATACTAAAAGTATTAAAACATTTATTCTAAGAATCAGATCTTAGAAACATCTGAATTCTCATAGTGTTTAAAAAAAAACAACATAATGATGCTAGAACCCAAACCATCTAGTAAATTAAACTAATGTCCGAGTATGAGGTAACAGAGTAGAACTATCAAGGGCATGACATATCCTCAACTTGTCAGTGTCATAACTTTTGACCTAGAGCTCAAAATTTAGAATTGTTTACACTATTGGAAAGAAGCACTAAAAATCTAATTTTAGTCCCTAAAATAGGGAGCCTTTGGTAGTCCAAGTTTAGGGACCAATGAAAGTTTCATCTTGAAATTTTGAGTAGAAGACCTCCAAAAAAGCCATTTAAAAATGCCTAGAAAATCTTATGAAAAAGTTTCAAACATTTGATCATTTTGGATAATTTGGATCACCTTGCCTCTCATCAGGAAGGATAAGGTAGTTGGAGAGAAGAAAAGATCAAAGATAAAGAGGTTGGACACATAAACTAGAATAGATTCCTCATCTTACACAAATATTAATGACAAGATTTAATACAGGTTCCTTGGGATTCCAAATAGAAGAAGCAGAAGGAGTTCAAATGTATGAAATTTTTTGGCTATAAAGAAGGTATAAATAATCAAAAAGGGGGAAATAAGTACACTAAAGTGATCTAAAACCCCATTTGAGAAAAACTCAGAAATCATTTTCAAAACTGGCAACTTTGATTTTTTGGCAAATTGAGCTTTCGAGGTGCATTTCACTTTTTCAATGGTGTTTTTCGTAGATTTTGAAGGGTTTAGAGGTGCACTAGTGTGCTTTATATTTTGAAGAAGTTACTAATGATGAGGATACTAGACAGGCATTTAGAATAGAAGAAGCTTTATCAGAGCTTGATGTAAAACTCAAAGATTTTGTAGAAACTCATATAGAAGTGGGCAACTACAAGCAGAAAGTGAAAGATAGATATAATTCCTTAGATTCACCAAATATGATGTAGGTCACTAAGTTAATTGAGAAATCCAAGGGCAAGCATCTAGACATAGCTCTGGTATTGTAATGCCCTCGGAGATCCTTGGAAACAAGGATGAAATACAAGCCAAGAATTTTTATTTTTTTTAGAAGTATGAATGCACATGACAACATCATACAAGGATCACAAAGATCACAATGGAAGACTTCACCACAATCCTGACAACCAAAAAATCTCTGAACACCACTACCAAACTGACACATGCGAACAAAAGCCAACAACCACCACAAACAAGATGAGGGCTCAAGAAACAACCACTCATCAAAAAAACACCAAGTTGGGGTAAAATGTAGAATCTTGAAACCTAGCTAAGCCTGAAATCTTGAATCCCTGAAAATTGGCTAAGTCTAGATTTTTGAAGCCCTAAAATTTCCTAGAATCCATAACTTGTCTCTAAGAGGTCTGAAACCTATCTCAAAAGATTTGTCACATATATTAAAATATATCTTAAGTATAAGGAATTAATTAATTAAATATACATCAACTTATACTTAAACAATATATTTTAAACCCTAAGAGACTGACTACAGAAACACACACAACAAAAAAAAAAGCAACACCAAGGGAATTGAAGAATACCTAAGAGGGTACCGTTAACCATCCCTAAAAAGCTTGGATCGAATTGGAAAGTGCCCACTGCCCACCTGCACAGGTTTCATAAAAATTGTACAACACTTTATCAACACCGTGTGATACTTTACCAATGTTGTGCGACAATTCTCTAGAAGGAGAGTGACACAATCAAGGCTTGCACAATACTTCTCCAATGGGCATGCGATACTGGAAGTGTATCGTATGATATTTCTTCTAAGGGAGTGCGATACTGTGAAATATCGAACAACAAAAATCCAAGAGGTGTGCGACACATTCAGGGTGTGCATGAAAGAGTTCAAATGGGTGTGCGACACTTTATTGTATCGCACCATGCTGACGCATGGTCGCCCAAGAAAAGACAAGAAGATAACAATGAAAGAATTTTAAGCCAAACAGAGTTAGAACCTCCACATCAAGGAGTACCGGAACCACAATTTGAGGTAAGAACACAAGATAAAAGCTGAAAGATAGAAATCTAGAATCTAACCATCTAAACAAACATCAAAGGAAATGACATAATGAAACATCATAGAGAACATAAGCAACATCACAATAAATAGAGATAATATCACAATAATAAAACAACCAAATTAAGTATGTGGTTCCTCCCAACCATCAATAGCCTCACAAGACCATCATGGGTTCTAGCCATCCCTCGTGTGTAACATCCCAAGCCATCGACCAAATCATCAGTGCTGTCATAATAGGGACATCACTACTAAAAAATGCAACAATATAAGAAAAAGAAAATATAACATGCTAGTAGAAAAGCATAAGATAATCCTACAGTAGATAACATCACCTATCACACGCTAAATATTAATAAGCAATAGATATGCGACTACAACAATTCACATCATCTAATCATATGCTAAACATCATAATATGGGAATGCATCAAGTAAACTAACATCATCTAAACATGATATCCAACCATTCCAATGAGAGCATAAATCACAAGAAAGCATACTCCGAAACCTAAAGTACCAAGTGAAAATATCCACCAACAGTCACACTAGGACAAAAGACCATCTCTGTACACTGGTCCCTAGTAGTAGTGAAGGTAGCTATGCCTCCCAACCACATGGAACCCATAGGTCCACACCCGCCATGTTGATGGAGATAAAGATCCAACCACAAACATAAATAAAGCACAACATCCATGGCTAACACTCATGCCAGATAGTATGATGGCTGAACCAAGAACCTAAGACAATGCAAGGAGTAAAGGTCCTGGTTAGACACTCAAAAGGCTACTAAGTAAGGGCTAACATCATGGAGAGTTGCTTGGCATTGAAAAGCTCAAGCTTGGATCATGTGTGGCAACACTCTCAAGGGACTCCCTTGGAACCATCACACGAATGTGGATCTTTTCATTATCTTAAATTTTATTAACACTCACACATTTTAATTTAGTTATCACTTAAAACTTCCTATCCTTCATCAACCTCTGATGCCATAAATGTTGAGCTGTGAGATAGAAGCCCCCTCCATATTCTACCCTACCCTACCCATGCTCATCCTATGACAAGTGCCCGTGGGCATGCATACTCCCATCCCAACCCCAATGATCAAAACTTCCAAAAAAGACATGGAATGTCGAGACCCACAAGTCTTTCGATAAATGTGCATGTACATACTTGTGTGTGGTGCACCACCATCATGAAGATCATAACACAAGGACAAGATGAGAACATAATGCAAAGAAAACACCCAAGCGAAAGCAACACAAGAAGGAAAAATTCTACATGAATCCCAAAGCCAACAAAACCATGCATCATGAAATCACTCAACTGACCTCAATCTAGAAGTATGGATTCTACATGAATCCCAATGATGCAACAAGACCAAAAGTCATGAACTCACTCCATCAGCCTCAATCCAAGAGTGTGGATTCTACACAAATCCTAGCATTCATGAAATAAAAGCAAAGGTCTAAAAGAAACAATAACACCAGGTATGAAATCACTCAACTGAATGCAACGTCAGGAGTACAGATGCAACATGCATCCCAATACAACATAAAAGTATAGAAGTGGTCTAACTGATATCCAAATGGATCATCCAAGTCCACGACCCACATTATGTCAAAAAAATATGAGAAAATAGGGTGGCGTGCAAAACGAGGTAAAACCCCTAATTTTAGAAAAAAATTCCAAAATTAAAATCCATTTGGCCCTTAGGTTCAAAAACCCCAAGAATCCAAAAATAAATGGAATTGGACATCGTATGCAAAAACGACCAGCATAACAGCCCAAAAACCCAAACCCTCATCTCAAAAAATAGGGAAATGTTTGTACTCGCCCAACCAGATAGAACTAACATACAAAAATGTAGGGGAACACTAGTTCTCAGCCTCCAAATAAATGGCTACCAAAAATAGAAGCAGAAATGGAGTAGAAACAATAAAATAGGAAATCCCTACCTCATAGCCAAAAGGGCAAAACGGGAATCTGAACTAGAAAATAAAACACCTGTAGAAGTAGTTGAAAATTACGACAATCCAAGGTTTCCCCGAGCTAGATCCAACGAGCCCAACCTCACGAAAATCCCATGCCCATAGCCCCCTCAATGAACAAAACAATAAATTCTCGTGAAGAGGATTTTGGATTTTACTCTCCAACTTTCTAATTCAAAAGTGAGAACTGAGGAATTAATTTCCTTTTTGGATACTTATTCACTTTTTGATTGAATAATCAATTAGGGAAAATAACAAGCCAACCTAGTTAAACCTCGAATTGACCCAAAAAAAATAGGCTATTCCCATGAATAGGAATTCATCTATAGCAAAGCTGCCAGAAATTAAAATAAATCAATTAAAAAGCCCAAAAACCCAAAAACACAAAAATCTCCTCAACAACTTTTGTGATAATGCAAACCTCTAAATGCACAGACATGCTTATTGGTCTAATCACATAATGTAAATGAGTTCGGATTTAATAATCAATGAAAGGTTTAAATTAAACATTTAATTAAGGATATGTCAACCATACAAGGACGATATTGGTAAAATATGAAAGACTGAATCACTAACTCCATGTGCCACTGCCAAGGATATAAATCTTTCACACTAAACAACATGATCAAGTGCAATTGTAGATAATAACATAGCTGAAGCAATAAATGCATTAAATCACCTAATTTAATCATTTATTAATTTATATTAAAATAATCTATTTACATCACTCATGTTCGCATAAAGCATAACAATGTAGGAATGAAGTAAATAACCATAGCATTAAATCCATCACCTAACATAGTCAGAGGTATGTCCAAATACCAGATAACCAGATATAATCATAAAAGACATTGTCATTTCAAAATGGCATCATCATGCAATATGATCAACTGAATAGCATAGTACTCTAATATCTATGATACTGAAATCAAAGTATAACATCACATAAGTAACAGATATCTCACATATCAAAATATAACAAGGTAAATGTCAGCAACACATAAACAAAGAATCCAACATGAACAATCCATTCTAATTACTTTGGAATTTAATAATAATTGATTACTCTACATTAAAAAGGCATTTAAAACACAAACAACCATAGTCATAAACATGACCAACTACTGCTACAGGAACATAGTCTAGTGTAGAATGGTAATAGCACATAGTGCAATCTCTACACACCTCTTCAAGGTAATCATGGAACAACCTCATAATACCACATCAATCTAGGTAACCACTGGCACAAACCTCAGTGAACCATAAATCACATCAAAATCTCATAGATCAGTCAAAAGCATAATCAAAGCAACTGATACAAAAACATAAATCCAAACACCTTGATGGTGTAGACCACTCAAGGTCACAATCATGATATCATCTCAACAAAAGATCAGCAAGGTTGCATCCATCAGGATGACTTATAGAATTCAAATGGGAGAGGCACTACATCATCCCCCCCATAGACTAGGCTTACTCTTGGAAGCCTGCAATCCAAGAATAGAGACCAAACACACCAAGAACAAAATCAAAAGTGAGCAATAGGAATGACTCAACAAATCTCTAAAAGTCAAACCCAAATCACTCCAACATTCTCAAACCATCATGTTAACCCCCAATTAGGTTAACCACAAGAGAATGGGTGACACACAAACACAAGGTCCTCCAAAAAGGAACCTTCTAGGTGCTAGGAAAACCCATCTAGCCAAAAAGTCAACAATACAAGGTAAGGAACAAGCCACTCTACCTTGTCAACAAGTTCCCAAAAAAAAATGCACCTACCATGTGACTGTAAAACTAGGTCAAAACACTAAGCACTTCAAAAAAAAGTTGGAATCATGGGGAATAACCATCCCAAAATTCCCAAGAGTAATATCATGTCACACATGATCATTTTGGAATCCACCTAAACTCACCGTTAGAAAAAAGAGGATGAAAGTTTACCAACAAAAGGACACACTCCAAAAGACTACTCACCACCAAGCATAGGAGCACGACGCCTCACCATGGCACAAAAGATCAACTACCACTAGAAACTAGGGTAACATAACCCAGCCAGACAAGATATCACCTTCTCACAAGGTTCGAAGACTTTTGTTAGTCGACACAGTCATGTAATGTCTACATACCAACTCATAAGATGGTAACCTATGTCCAACAATACCATGTCCCTCCAGCACCAAGCTAGGAAAACTACACCCAACCTATTGCTAAACTCAATCTCCATCCTCAAGCCAATGGTTAATGAGAAAACTTGACTGAGACAATCCACATGAAGATATAAGCTTAGGGAGAAGGATACTATAGAGTATTAGCACTAAGAGGGAGTAACTCTCAACCTCTACACAAAATCAGCCCTAGATGCATTAGGGAACTCACAATTCCACCAACCATCAACATATTCAACAGAAAACACTAACTAAGCTAGTGGCATAACCACACTAGCCTACTCTCTCAAGAGAGAAAGAATATGGAGATGCGCCAAAGACAACATCCAAAAAAGAGAATATAGACTCATCAAATAACTAAGTCACTCCCAAATGACAAGGAAACATCATCCTTGAGCAAGGAATGCTCACAAACCACACTACACTTCACAAGGGTGGTTCAGTGCAATAGGAAACACAAAAACCCAAGCACGAACTCCAACAAGTACCTAGTAGATTATGAAGACAAGACAACTCTTCCATTATGAATAACATGAAGAGTTAAACTTCTCCAATGGCCATAAATATGATATATCATGGTTGAATTGGCCTCTACTCAAAAAGGTACTAGAAACATCAATCAGCAACTCCAAAAGCCAAAGCTTCACCTCCGAACTCATATTGGCTCCAAGCAAAAAGTGCCAAAAGATATCGACAAGGACAAAAACAATAGTCTTGGCCACCAAGACAAGCGACGGACAAAATGTCCAAAACCACACAAGAGAACACATGCCCAAAACAACATAAGACATGGAATGAAAGGTAATTCACTCACTAAAACCATCATTACTCCTCTTTCATAATTTTATTAATTAAACATAACATAAGTACTAATGCACAATGAAACTAAAAGATTTTCAAGCAAGGGTTCAAGAGTTACTTTCCATAAAACAAGTACATATCTCTCAATTTCTATCCAGAATTAACATTACATTTACTCACCATTTAAACCATCCAATTACATTAACAACTTAAAATCTATAAAACACACTAGCATGTTCTCCATGATATTATCCCTTGTACGTACTACCAAAGGTTTGAGATGAACATGGTAGAGTCACAACACACAACTGGGCAGTAGTTAAAACACATTCAAAATAGTCATCATCAACCAAAATAAAAAGCCCAAATGGGGGAAATTGTTGATTCCAACAGTAAGTACTAAAAAGAGCTCATTTCAACAATAAGTCAAATGTGACAACTATCACAAAGAGAGCGGTAGATAAAATTTTATGACTACTCCAAGAGAGGAAAATACTAAAAACTAATGCTAGCCCAATAACATGAGGAAAGCACCTCCAGCCAAATAAAACAAGGCATCAAACAAATCACATTATAGGTGATGACTGAGTACAATCACACAAGAGGGATAAATCATCGCACAATGCTAAGGAATACATCATCCTAGAAATGTTAGAGAACACACTCACACACATCAAGCAATGTACCATCAGTAATCTCATGCATATGTAGACAACAATAATTTCCATGCAAATGCAACATTTAAATATTCATCAATTTAATACAATTTTACATAAGCTTAAGAAGCAATCAAATTGGGGACTTAAGTCATTAACCCAAGGATATAATGCAAACCTACTCTTTGCAATGATACACCATAATATTTATTTTCAATGAAAAGAACCATTTCATTATTATAACAAAAAAATAAAGAATCACAATAAGATTCATATATTGCTTGCAATTAGGAGAAAACAGGGAAAAAATGCACCTTTCTCCATGGGGAGAAACAAGAAGAGGCACACAAGGCCAACACATGGACACCAATCAGTGGTTCCATCCAAGAGGGTCACACAAGCAACCAACCAAACAAGGCACATCGATTCTGCTTACAAAACAAGGAAGACTCACTTCCTTCTCCACACATTGGTCTAGTTGCATCTACTGGACAAGCAAGTACATCACGATTAGATACCGAAGCAACAAAGATCATGAGTTCTCACCAAGACACTTGCACTCAACCAATGTAGCAACAACTACATGGGAAACATAAACACAGAGATCCCAATGTTTGAACATGGGCTCTAATACTAAATGTAATGCCCTGCCTGGAGATCCTTGGAAACAAGGATGAAATACAAGGAAAGAATTTTAATTTTTTTTACAAGTATGAATGCACATGACAACATCATATAAGGACCACAAAGATCACAGTGAAAGACTTCACCACAATCTCAGAAACCAACAGATCTCTGAACACCACTACCAAACTGACACACACGAACAAAAGCCAACAACCACCACAAACAAGATGAGGTCTCAAGAAAAAACCACTCATCAACAAAACACCAAGCTAGGGTAAAATGCAGAATCCTAAAACCTAGCTATGCCTAAAATCCTGAAGCCCTGAAAATTGACTAAGTCTGGATTTTTAAAGCCTTGAAATTTCCTAGAATCCATAACTTGTCCTGAGAGGTCTGAAACCTATCTCAAAAGATTCATTGCATATATTAAAATATATCTTAAGTATAAGGAATTAATTAAATATACATCAACTTATACTTAAATGATATATTTTGAAACCCAAGAGACTGAATACAAAAACACACACAATAGAAAACAAAAAGCAACACCAAGGGGATAAAAGAACACCTATGAGGGTACCCCGAACAATCCCTCAAAAGCTCAGATCAGACTATAAAGTGCCTGCTGCCAACCCATGCAGGTTTCATAAAAATTATGTGACACATTATCAGCACTATACGATAGTTTACCAGTTTCATGTGACATTTCTCTAGAAGGAGGGCGACACAATCAGGGCTTGGGTGATACTTCTCTAAAGGGTGTGCAATACTAGAAGTGTATCGTATGAAATTTCTTCTAAGGGAGTGCAATACTGTGAAATATCATACAACAAAACTCCAAGAGGCATGCGACAGATTAAGGGTGTGCAAGATAGAGTTCAAATGGGTGTGTGACACTTTATTGTATCGCACCATGCTCACACATGGTCGCCCAATAAAAGACAAGAAGACAACAATGGAAGAATGTTAAGCCAAACAAAGTTAGAACCTCCACACCGAAGAGTATTGGAAGCACAATTCAAGGTAAGAACACAAGATAAAAGCTAAAAGATAGAAAGCTAAAATCTAACCATCTAAACAAACATCAAAGGAAATGGCATAATGAAACAACATAGAGAACATAAGAAAAATTACAATGAACAAAGATAATATCACAATAACAAAACAACCAAATTAAGTACGCGGTTCCTCCCAACTATCAATAGCATCATAAGACCATCATGGGTCTTAGCCATCCCCCACGCATAATATCCCAAGCCACTGACCAAATCGTCACTACTGTCATAATAGGGATGTCACTACTAAAACATGGAACAATATAAGCAAAAGGAAATCTAACATGCTAGTAGAAAAGCATAAGATAATCCTACAGTAGATAACATCACCTATCACATGCTAAACATCAATAAACAATAGATATGCTACTACAACAATTCACATCATCTAGTCATATGCTAAACATCATAATATGGGAATGCATCAAGTAAACTAACATCATCTAAACATGATATCCAAGCATTCCAATGAAAGCACACTCTGGAACCCAAAGTACAAAGTGAAAACATCTAGCAATGGTCACACTAGGACAAAAGATCATCTCTATACATTGGTCCCTAGTAGTGGTGAAAGTAACTATGCCTCCCAACTACGTGGAACCCATAGGTCCACACCCTCCATGCTGATGGAGATAAAGATCCAACCACAAACACAAATAAAGCACAACATCCATGGCTAACACTCATACCAAATAGTATGATGGCTGAACCAAAAACCTAAGACAATGCAAGGAGTAAATGTCCTGGTCAGACACTCAAAAGGATACTAAGTAGGGGCTAACATCATGGAGAGTCACTTGGCATCGAAAATCCCAAGCTTGGATCACATGTGGAAACACTCTTAAGGGACTCCCTTGGAACCATCACACGAATGTGGATCTTTTCATTATCTTAAATTTAATTAACACTCACACATTTTAATTTAGTTAGCACTTACTTAAAACTTACTATCCTTTATCAACCTCTGAAGCCATAAATGTCAAGCTACAAGATAGAAACCCCCTCCATATGCTCTACACTACCCTACCCATGCTCATCCTATGACAAGTGTTCGTGGACATGCATACTCCCATCCCAACCCCAATGATCAAAACTTCCAAAAAAGATATGGAAGGTCAAGACTAGCAAGTCCTCTGACAAATGTATGTGCATGTACTTGTGTGTGGTGCACCACCATCATGAAGATCATAACACAAGGATAGGATGAGAACACAACACAAAGAAAACACCCAACCAAAAGTAACATAGGAAGGACGGATTCTACATAAATCCCAAAGCCAACAAAACCATACATCATGAAATCACTCAACTAACCTCAATCCAAGAGTATGGATTCTACATGAATCCCAATGATGCAACAAGACCAAAAGTCATAAACTCACTCCACTAGCCTCAATCTAAGAGTGAGGATTCTACATGAATCCTAGAGCTCATGAAATAAAAGCAAAGGTCTAAAAGAAACAATAATACCAGGTATGAAATCACTCAACTGAACGCAATGTCAGGAGTATGGATGCAACATGCATCCCAATGCAACATAAAAGTGCAGAAGTGGTCTGACTAATATCCAAACAGATCATCCAAGTCCATGACCCACATTGTGCCAAAAAAATTTGAGAAAACAGGGCAGCATGCAAAATGAGGTAAAAACGCCAAATTTTAGAAAAAAAATTCTAAAATTAAAACCCATTTGGCCCTTGGGTTCAAAAACCCCAAAAATCCAAAAATAAATGGAATCAAACACTATATGCAAAAACGGCCAGCATAATGGCCCAAAAACCCAAACCCTCATCCCAAAAAATAGGGAAACATTCATACCTTCCCAACCGAGTAGAACTAACATACAAAAATAGAGGGGAACACTAGTTCTCAGCCTCCAAACAAATAGCTACCAAAAATAGAAGCAAAAATGGAGTAGAAACAATAAAATAGGAAAGCCCTACCTCACAGCCAAAAGGGAAAAATGAGAATCTAAACCAGAAAATAAAATGCTTGCAGAAGTGGCTAAAAATTGCGACAATCCAAGGCTTCCCTGAGCTAGATCCAACAAACCCAACCTCGCAATGATCCCATGCCCATAGTTTCCACAACGAACAAAAAAATAAATCCTCATGAAGAGGATTTTGGGTTTTACTCTCCAACTTTCTAATTCAAAAGTGAGAATTGAGGAATTAAATTCTTTTTTGGATACTTATTCACTTTTTGAGTGAATAATCAATTAGGGAAAATAACCAGCCAACCTAGTTAAACCCTGAATTGACCCAAATGAAAATAGGCTATTCCCATGAATAAGAATTCATCTATGGAAAAGCTGCCAAAAATAAACTAAATCAATTAAAAAGCCCAAAAACTGAAAAACACAAAAATCTCCTTAACAACTTTCGCGACAATGCAAACCTCTAAATGCACAGACACGCTTACTGGTCTAATCACATAATGAAAATGAGTTCAGATTTAATAATCATCAAAAGGTTTAAATTAAACATTTAATTAAGGATACATTGACCATACGAGGATGACATTGGTAAAATATGAAAGGCTGAATCACTAACCCTATGTGCCACTGCCAGGGATATAAATCTTGCACACTAAACAACACAATCAAGTGCAATTGCATAAAATAGCATAGCCTAAGCAATAAATGCATTAAATCACCTAATTTAACCATTTATTAATTTATATTAAAATAATCTATTTACATCACTCACATTCACATAAAGCATAACAACGTAAGAATGAGGTAAATAACCATAGCATTAAATCCATCACCTAACATAGTCAGAGGTATGTCCAGATACCAAATATCATCATAAAACACATTGTCATCTCAAAATAGCATCATCATGCAATATGATCAACTAAGAAACATAGTAGTCTAATATCTATGATATTGAAATCAAAGTATAACATCACATAAGTAATAGATATCTCATAGATTAAAATATAACAAGGTAAATGTCAGCAACACATAACCAAAGAATCCAACATGAACAATCCATTCTAATTAATTAAGCATTTAATAATGATTGATTACTCTACATTAAAAAAGCATTTAAAACACATAAACAACCATAGTCATAAACATGACCAACCACTGCTACAGGAACCTAACCTAGTGTAGCATGGTAATAGCACATAGTACAATCTCTACACACCTCTTCAAGGTAATCATGGAACAACCTTATGATACCAAATTGATCTCAGTAACCACTGGCACAAACCTCAGTGAACTATAAATCACATCAAAATCTCATAGATCAGTCAAAAGCATAATCAAAGCAACTGATATAGAAACATAAATCCAAACACCTTGATGGTGTA
The DNA here is from genome assembly GCA_028749045.1 of Cupressus sempervirens. Lineage (NCBI taxonomy): Eukaryota > Viridiplantae > Streptophyta > Pinopsida > Cupressales > Cupressaceae > Cupressus > Cupressus sempervirens. The sequence continues at coordinate 795,277,136 of CM053793.1, forward strand.
GACCACTCAGGGTCACAATCATGATCCCATCTCAACAAAAGATCAGCAAGGTTGCATCCATCAGGATGACTTATAGAATTCAAATGAGAGAGGTACTACAAGTATGAAGGGGGACAAAACCTAGAAGCCAGAATTTCATTTTTGACATTTAGTGAAATTTTGCAATTTTTTGCTGCTGCACTTTTTCTCTACAAAGTGTCAGAAGAATTTTAAAGAAGCTAGATGTGCATAGGTGAATTTATGTACTTCTTTTAAGGTGCACTTTTCTAGAGGTGCACTAACAGTTAACTACTAGTGCTAAAAATAGAGCTTTCCATGCATTGGAAATACATTATGACAATAGTTTAACTCTGACAGAAGCCTAATGAAAGATCAGCTTCTATTTTTTATGCTTCTAGAAACTTCCACATTGACTAAATGTTTTCTTATTCTTCTTCTCTCATAATTTATTTTTTTTATGACATGTAAAGGCTCATGCATCCAATTAATGATATAAAAATGAATGGAGTCCTACTAAGCCCCAGTTAGACAGTTAGTTTATATATAATTAGTTTTTCTTATTTAATTAGAAGCATATGATTGCATGAAGATATATCTCACTCTCAACACAAATTGAGGAGATGATTTCTTATAAATATGATATTGTAATATGTAATCATGGCCACCATTATTTTGCAATAATACATGTTTTTGGTGCTCACATTTGGAGTGTAGTTATTCTTGCCTAAGTGTATCATATTTTTTGTGAATGTATGTTCATGGAATGTGATTGAGCCAAAAGTGTTATTGTGTCATTTCTAGTTGTGAAATCTTTTAATTCTAGTGTTTTCTACAGTTCTACAAATTCTATTGACGTATCTAGCTCAAGAAGAGATCACCCATTTTGTTCCTTCATAGCTTTTTGTCTCACATGAGCATACTTTCCGTGGCCTTGTGATTTGATGAAAACTAAAACATCATATGGTTACTGAATTCCCCATTGATGATTGCATTAGAGGAATTAAGGAAGTGGTGCTCCTATTTTCATTGGTTAGCTACCAATTTCTTCTAAGACTTAACTAGCAGATGTGTTGTTTTCACAGCTTATGTTTGTTAGAATTTTACATTCATGTTATTTTCTTAGACTTCATGTCACCCTATATTTTTTATTTTCTTGTCTAACCCCCTTGGTTAAATTAGGAATTCATATAGTTGCATTATTGGATTGCATTCATCAAAAAAATAGAAAATAACAAAAACATATCTCTTTTGTGGTCAATTTTGAAACAATAAGAAAATTGATCATTTGATCCAAAATTGGTTCAAACCAGCAAAGGCCTCCTCATGAACAAACACATTTATCTTCAACTGAGCAGATTCCAATAGGTTGCAAGATCACCTAGAACCTTAGAGTTAATCCCAGATCAGCTTTTCAAGAGAGGAGTTTGAAAGGATTCCTGTCGTTAAGCATCATGTAAAATGATAGCTCAACAATGAACATGTTATGTAATCTCATCATACGTGTCAAATTTGTACTCTACTTTAACTTTGTTACATTTTAACAACAAATCAATGTAACCAACTACAACATCATCACTCAACTCATAGATCAAGGGATCAAGAAATGTCTCTCAAGGTTCCACTACTTGAATGTAAGTGTGATCTATTTCAACTAATATACAAATGTCCTCCTTGAATCTATCCACAATTGTTGGTGAAATCCTAAATCTTTGTTTCATCTCATTTTGGAGTCTTTTCATAACAAAATAATTACTATCCAATATCTTGTCTGAAGGGTGCCTTTTGCATACCTTTGTAATCTTTTCCATAGTGCATTTGTCACTACTCATTATATCTAATACTGATAAATAAGGGAATCTCTTTAGCACATGAAAGAATATGTGATTTATCAATGATTGGAATCTAAACACACCATTCTTTGTCCTCAAAATCTTTTCAATGTTTTCCAAGAGTTGCATTCTCAGTATTTCACTCAAATTAACTTGCTCTTTTTTAACACATATCTTATAAGCTACATAAATAAATCCTGTTAAAATTTCATCTATCTTAGAACTTGCAGAAACTAAATAAGCAATAATTCTACTAAGATTTCTCACATCATCTTTCTTGATGGAGCTAATTACCATAGCTTTCTCATTGTATGCTACCTTAGTGTAACATTCCACTTTCTTCTTAACCATCTTTTCACCTATAGGTATACTACCTTGTTTGCTACGACTAGTTACCTCATGAATAAGGCCAATCAAGATGTCTACTACATTATCTTGTATCCATAATTTGCTATCATGTATCCTACTTAATATGATTTGAGTCCATTCATTTATATCTAGCTTGTAGCAAAAATGATACTTAAACAAACCAAATTCCTTTAAGTGATCAAATTTGGGCTTCATAGTCATGTCGTGGTTAAAGACTAGTTCCATATTTTTATTCACATATTCACTGCTAATTGACTTAAACTTGCAATTCAAATAATTTTTTGCGTCTTCAAGGTGACCTATTCTATTTAGAGTGATAGACAATGCAAAGTTAAGGTTTCCATCACTAGGTTTTATGGAAACTATCTTAAACTTAGGTCTATCCTCATTTTCAACACTGTGTACTACTGACATATCCATAATTCTTATCAATATGAACTTTTATCAAGAAATTTTTGGAATAAATAATAAAATACCTCTTTCCAAAAATAGGGTTTGTTTTAAAATCATTATAACAAGTTTTGTCTAAATGCTCTTCACTTAGGAAGTGTTCATAATGAAGTAAAATCAATTCTATACTCCATTTATGCATCAACTTGAAACTTGCATTAATTGTGTACTTTACAAAATATGAAAAATTTGTTAATTACATTCTGTAATTACATAACTACTCAAACTTTTATCCAATCTTCAAATGTCACTTGAGGTTTATTATAGCCTCCTATAATGACAATCATCCTCAAGACTTTGCATTATGAAAATCACTACAAGAACTTATTTTCATCTTCAATTATAGAATTAGTCTTTACTATAATACCAATAACTTTGAATTCCTTCAACACTTTTTTAGATGAGCTCCAAATCACAAACAAGCTTAGATACCATCTAAACACAACTAAATACACCTTTTTCTAAGTTCTCTATATCTAATTCAATCTCTGAATGAAGTTCTCAAATACTGATGTTGTGAACAAACCTAATTCAACTTGATTGAATCAAATTCAAAAACTAACTTTATTGTTTCTATCTCAACATCATTTAACTTTTTTTTTGAGATGTTTGTTTCTTTTATGAAAGCTTCATTAAGTTCTTCTCAAAGTTCACTCACAATGTTTCTTTGTTCTTCATTGTTTTTGCTAGTTTTAGAGTTCATTTTTTGGTTCCTTCTATCATTCCTCCTTTTCTTGAAGTTTTTTCTAGTGTTTCTTCTATCTCCTAAGTTATTGTCCATTCTGTAGTACTTCACTATGTGTCCAAAGTTATTGCATAATTGACATATAGGTTCTTTGCTTCTAGGATTCTATTGATCATTGAGTGCATGATAATTTTGAGCAATGTGTCCTAAGTTGTTACACTTATAACAGACAATCTCTCTTTTTTCTTCATAAGAACCTCATTCTCTCGATGTTATTTTATTAGCTCTTCTTCTATCTTCATGGTTGGTAGTTCTAGACATTCTACTATTTCTCCTATCATTATTATACTTAAGTTTCCTACAATCAATTGCATTATAACTCATACCGTGATAATTATGACAGTAAAAGTCCTTAACATGATTAAATGACTTATGAGTATAATCTCTTTTCATATGACCTATTTTAGTAGATAAATTTAAGCACTTACCTCCAAATTCATACTTGCTTGCCTTCAAAGTTTCCACTTGCTTTGGTTCATCCAATATTTCAACTTCTTTGTTTTGTTGAACTTCTTTAGATTTCTCAGAAGATTGACTGGATTCAATCTTATCATCATATTTTTCTTTTTCTTTTGGAATTGATCTAATCTTAGGTTTCTTTGCATACATGTTAATTAGATAACCAAGACTAGTCTTGTCATAAGAAGGTCTTTGTATAGACATAGAATCATCAAGCTTTTCTCTATTAGAATAAAGTTTCTCAAGCTATTGTTTGTACTTTGTCAATTCACCTTTCACAATAGTATTGTATTTAAATTCTTTATGATTTTCTTTCAATGTTTTAAAGTCAAATGTTTTCTTTGCCATATTTTCTCTCAGATCTGCATTTTTAGTTTTTAAATTAGATTCAACTTTGATAGGATCATTTCTCAAAGTCAACTTTAGATTTGTAATCTTCAACTCATGCTTCAAGATCCTGTACTCTATCTTCAACTTTGAATATTCATCATCATTAGTTCTAGATTTAGTAGATTTGGGCTTTGATTTTAGATGTTCAATATTTTTCTTCAATTGACCAATGTATACTTTAGAGTCTTCATATCTATCCTTTAGCTTATCTCTTTCTTTAGTAAGGAGATCAATTTGTTCAAAAGTTTCTTCAAGATTCTTCATCAGTTGTTCCATATCCATAGGGATCTTACTTAAGTTGTTAAGCCTCTTTAAAGTAATTGGGCTTTGATACCAATTGTTATAAATAGGGATTACTAAGAGGGGGGGTGAATCAGTAACCTACAAACTTTAGTTGCCAACTAGATATTATTACTTTCTTTAAACCATGAATAACAAAGAAATAAAGTAATTATGAAAATTAACAACAAAATTGCACAAAGATAACTCATAACAACATATTTTTTTGACTAGGGAAACCCTAGTCAAGGGAAAACCCCAATAGGGATGATACCCACTAGATAATATACTAATATATATGTTCCTTGTTAGAGGATGGAGCCTGTTAGGAGTCAATGACAAATTTAGTATAAGAAGTCCCTACTAGGAGACTTTGAATCCCTATTAGGAGTTGTATTATAATGTGTGCAAGAAGAGTCCACTATCCAAAAATGCAATTTCAACTATAAGAAGAGATCATTTGTCAAACAAGTAATCTACTATTATTTCCTTCCTTGTCTGATCTCTGATCTTTAGCTCAATCTTGGATCACCAGATAGTTCATGCAAAACTTCACAATCTTACTTTTCTTACATAATGTTACACAAATAGCACTTGCAAGTACACTTCTTATCGTAAGAAGTCATTTCTATAAATACCATACCTTTACACAAATTATTGTTGGGTTGGCTAAGACCACAATTCACTTTTCCAAGTTAGAGTAAATATCTAGGATGTTGGCCCTAATTGGACAAGTAATTGTTTTGTAATAAAACAATTCTTTCCTTCAAGTTCATTGTCTTGCATCATCAAAACATGATTAACTCTATTTTGTATAGTCTGTACAAACTTTCAAGGTTATACACATCATCACCAACATGTTTACTATCTCCACGTAACTTTTCTTATCATAGAACAACATCCGCAACATGTTATAAACAAAACAATACATTTGTGTAAACTAAATTCTATCTTTAGATAATTTTATGATAACCAAAAACTAAGTATCTTTATTTTTGAGGTTTCCTTTCAACATGTACGTCATGTGTTTCCATTAATGACAATAATTACATATCACAATTAGCTAATTGTCAACATGGAGCATGCAAGAAGCATAAGGGTACATGCAAGGTTTCCCTTAAACATGTGGGTGGTGGATTTCAATACTATTGTACATTTGATTAGTAGAGATTTCTCTACTTCTTTGGGTTGTGGTATTCTAGAGGGAGCATGTACTAGTAAGAAGGTGAGTTATTCTTTTCTTAGAACCTTTGGTTGTGAAGCATTTGCTCATATAGATTCTAAAAATAGAACCAAGCTAGAAGCTAAGTCAAAGAAATGTGTATTTTTTTGGATATGGCATTGATGAATTTGGTTATAGCGTAATGCCCCGCTAAGGGATCCAAAAGAAATAACCTAAAGTTTTACTAAGTTTACCAAACCCTTTTTTTTTTAAATATGAAGAATAACACACATCATACATGAAGTAGTGGAAGTAGTAACATACAATCATCCATAAGCATACATAATAGGTTACATTCCTTAAAGATCCCATGATGAGTAATCACATATAAATTTAATCTAATACTAAGCCCATCAAAACCACATCCATATGAAAGAATAATTAAAAAGTCTGATGTCCATTTAAATAATATACATTTTTTCTAAATGCCTCTTGGAAAATGAAATTCAAAATGCTCAATCATCCACTGTACATGTCATAGGGTATGAAAGGCTAAAAGAATATACATATGTAAAAATATAAATGCGTTATCCTCCTTGAATCCATGATGCAAGGTACAATAAAATAAATGAAACCATCCATCATAAAAGATATAAACATCCATCATGTAATATAACCATCCATGATAATGATATGTAGAAAAAATGAAAGGAAATGCAGACAAGGAAGCTCTAGCCATAGTGACTACAAACGAATCTCAATGGTAAGAGTGAAAAAATCACTACCACCTAATCACATGGAACCTAAATGGCCCACTCCCACCACACTAAGGAGATAGTCTCAAGTCCCAATTAAGATATCAAACCAAATATTAAAAATACTCTCTAAGTCTAAGAAATTCTAAAAGAATTATAACTCAAGGGTTCCAACATAGATTGACATCTAATTCCCAGATGCACACAAGACACATAGGAAACCTACTATGTAAGCAGGCAAGTGTCATCACACAAATTAGGTTGGAGTTACCCTAGCAATCTCTTAGGACCCCAAGGTCCCTAGTGATCCCTATGTGGCCACTAGTATTCTCTTGTACTCACAAGGCATACTATGGAATCCAAGGACATAAACAAGCGTTCTCTCTACTCCCATCCTAGTCTGTACTAGCACTCAAGACATGGATGAGAACATACAAAGACTCTTATTAGGTTCATTTTAATCCTCATCTAGTTTAATGTTTCACTTATTAAACAACATACAATGAGTTAGGCCACTTAGGGCCCCAGCCCCCATTGCAAACCACTTGGCGACACTACATATAGATAACCTACCCTAGGCTCAATAAAAGCACAAATCAATAATCATATGAAAATCACCTCAGCCCTATACAAGCGACTAGAAAGAATCATAAAATAATCCACAATAATCACATCAGTCCTCTACAAGCAACTAGAAAGCATCAAAGATAAATCACAATATCCATCGGTTCTCAACAAGCAACTAGAAAGTATCCCAATAATATTGATCAATGACTCAAAATGGTTAAGTCAAACATGTCACAACATGACATCACCAAGATAAAAGAAAACACTTCAATCCCATCAAGATGATTGGAAAGTAACCCAAGAATAATTGATCGAGGACTCAAAAATGGTTAAGTCAGATATCTCATATACATATACCTCAGCTTCACACAAGACTGCAAAGCAATAACAAACAATAAATACAATCCATCACAAAGCATACTAAATGCATTACCATCATTGGGTTTAAAGATCAAGATCAAACAACATAGCATCACAATAATACAACCCCCAAGCTTCTGGTGATAACATAAATTGGTCAACATCTAATCAACCCCAAAACACAAAAAAAAAAAAAATACACATAAAATAGAGTATAGGTATAAAAGTTTTGGTTTGATTTTAAAGACACATGGTTGAGTTAAAAGTAAGGTTTCATTTTTCATTTTTTCCAAAGTACATTTCAAGTGTATAAGAAATCTCAATTTATTCTACCTAATAAGCCATTCATTTATTCAACTCAATTATATAAAGTTACCCTCATTATAAAAGTCAATTTCCTAAAAGAGTAATCAGAGGATAACCATTCATTTACTTAAGTTATAGAAATAACAATTTATTGATTTTAAATAGAATAACTATAATTTTATTAAAATCACTATTTTTAATTATTAACAATAACAATTAAATAAATTTTAAACTCCATTAAATTAACTTCAATTATTAATTAAACTTAATTACTAGAAAATTCACCAAAGATTCCTAAAACAAAATACAAAAACCCATCATAGAAAAACACATACTAAATCAAACTAAAGGGTTATAACCATGAATTAATGTCATATAACACATTCAAAGGGTACACAACTCATATACTTGTCCTAATTATCTAGGACAAATGGCTTAAAGGTTTGGGATTTGGACTTAAGAATTTATCTCCCCTCTCTTACCATTGAGATAATGTGGCAAGGTACTCATCCTAGCTATTTAAGGAAGTTGATACCTAGTACCTACAACCTACATAAAATCCACACATGTACAGGCACAATATTCTAAGCTAAATAGGCAATGGCAAGAAGTGATGCATCATGTAGATCTTGACTAGCAGTTGACTACGACTCCCTTCCTTAACCACATCAGAAACACTATACATAAAGAAAACAAACATGCACACCATACACATGTAGTATGGGGTAAGTATCCATAAGAAAACACATATGATAATTAACCATCTAATTAACCATCATCAATAACTAAAAACACTACACTAATCACCATGCATACATGAAATATAGAGTATCAAGTAATCTTATCAAATATCAACTAAATTTGAAACAATATCTCATAATCTCAAAACAATACTACTAGTAATCAACCATAAAACTGGCCTAAAAGAGTTCAACAATGATAACAAAATGTAAACTTGGGTAGGCACTACATCCACCCCACTAGACTTAGGTTTACTCTTGGAAGCCTATAAGAATGGTAAAACTAAAGAGCTCACTATGCAAGTCTCATTAGACCCTTTCCCCCTATAAGAGAATATGACTCCACTTAGAACACTACAAAAATAATATCTGAAATAACAAGGTATTATGGTAACCACATAACATGCTACTTTCAGTCACTTAGAGCAATATGATTCTAGTTTAATAGTAAACTAAAAACCATATTGATCCAACATTCATTCTTTTAACAAATATTGAAATAGATCCCCTAAATACTCTAAACAAAGGATCAACATCCTTAATCCATTGGAAAACATACAAGTTGTTATAATAACCATAAATCGTACTACTCTAAAGAATACATGAAAGACACATGTTTTGAAAATAGAATTTATGAAAGTTGCCTATAGGTAAAAAGGCTTTACAAAAAAAATGGATTTACAAGTTAAAAGAAGAGGATGGAGGTAAGAAAAGATTTAAAATCAAGTTAGTTGTAAAAGGATTTGCATAGAAAAAGGGCATTGATTCTAATGAGATATTTTCTCTTGTTGTTAAAATGAATTCTATTCGCACCATTTTAAGTATTGTGGCTACTAAAGATTTGTATTTGGAGGATCTTGATGTTAAAACAACCTTCCTTCATGGTGATTTGCATGAAGAGATATATATGGCTTAGCCACAAGGATTTGAGGTCAAAGGTAAAGAGAACTTAGTGTGCGGATTGATGAAAAGTTTATATGGCTTGAATCAAGCACCTCGGCAATGGTGTCTAAAATTTGACAATTTTATGCATGAACATGGATATAGTAGGTGTTATTTAGATCATTTTATTTATTATAAGAGGTTGGATGATGATAACTACATTATTTTATGTTTATATGTTGATGATATGATTGTAGCTAGGTCTAACATAGATCACATTAAAGGGTTAAAGGAATGGTTATCACATTCATTTGCTATGAAGGATTTGGGAGCAGAAAAAAAAATACTTGGTATGAAGATTTGCAGAGATAGGAAGAAAAAGAAATTGACATTATCTTAGGCTAATTATATTGAGACGGTGTTGCAATGTTTCTCTATGGAAAATGCTAAAGCTATTAGCACACCTTTACCTAGTCATTTCAAGTTGACTAAGGAGATGTGTCCCAAGACACAAGAAGAGGAGGACAAGATGTCTAAGGTACCTTATGCCTTAGCTGTAAGACTATTTGTGTATGCTATGGTATGTACTAGGCTAGATATTGCACATGCAGTGGGAGTTGTAAGTAGGTATATGAGTCATCTAGGAATTGAGCATTGGAATGCAATTAAATGGACTCTCAAATATTTCAGAGGTACATCTAGTAAGTGTTTACACTTTGGGGGCTCTACTACTAATTTACAAGGCTATTATTGGTCTGATTTTCACAATACAGAGAAAATTTTGAAAAATCAATGAAAAATCATTTGTGTTCATTATATTATGCAATTTTGGGTTTTCTCATTGTATTTCTCAAATTTCTTAGATTGCCCTAGTTCATGTTTGTGTCTCTATTTTGTTGGAATTTTATCAGTTTCTCAAGGTTTTCCATCAGAGCACTCAGTTGAGAAACCCTAAAATTGAAAACCCTAATGCTTTATTACATTTTATCTTAGTATTGAAAACCCTCAAAAATAATATTTCAAAAAATGATCTTAAGGCATATTACTTTTACCCCAAGGAGTGGCTTGCACAAGCATGACTTCATTAAAAAAAAATTAAACCTTAGGTGGCCATGCTTTTCCTACAAATTGCTTGATCATTTTATTAAGAAATACCTCTGATGATACAAAGTTTATATGATCATTGATCTTGTTCAGATCAATGGGCATCAAATTCCCGCAATTTCGAGATGCAAGTTTTTTAAATAATGTGGGCATGCACTTTGATGACATGTAGCCCTTGTCCTGTTTAAGTCTCAATGAGCTATAAAGTTTGTAATGAGTCATAAGTTGTCAGAACCTTTTGCAGACTCATCAGTAGTTTTCGTGCATGTTTTGGAATTCCTACAATGTGATTGGTTGAGTTACTAACATAGGTATTCTTTTATCACCAAGATTCATTAAAAATTGATTTCATTTAAATCAAGGGCTAGCGCTTTCCTACAAGAAGGAGATGCTCAAGAATTAAATAATGTGGGGATGTGTAAATAGGACATGTAGTACAGTCTGACATGGGTCCATCATTTCCAAGGATGATGATTAAGATGTCTTCCATGGTAAATGTCAAATGAGTTGGACTGGAGGAGAGTATTTTATTCATCAATTTGGTTGATGTGGTATTTAAGACACATGATTCTATGGCCATTGATCTATCAAAGATCAAAGGCTAATGCAAGCCTACATTTTCAAGCTACATGAAAGATAAATAAAGTGGGCAAGCAATTTTTTGACACATAGCAAGGTGGGGTCAAGAATATCTAGTGTGTGCTACAGTGTGCCACACTATAACATTATCATTGATATGTACTACCAGATGTGCCACTGAAGAAACTAGTCTGCCAAATGGGAGCGAAGCTTTATCAACCATAGATCTTTTAAAGATTGAGGGTTAGTGCAAGCCTACATTTTGAAGATGCTCATTCAATAAGGAGTGTGGGTATGTGCCTTTGCACTACGTGTCACAGTGGGGCCAAAATTAGGGAAGAAGATTGAGTCACACCATGTTGTCTGTCACATGTACTTAGTTGGGATTACTTATTCCACAGGTGCAAAAATCTCAAAAATTAATGTAATATTCAAATGTGTCAGAGCATGAGGGTTGAAAAGAGTCATTCCATTGGTCCAAGTGGATGCTGCAATCATAACATGCAGAGTTCTTCACACCATGGATCTTCTCTTGATAAGTGATGGGTGTAGGCCTACAATTTGAAGATGCTCATCTAATAAGGAAAGCAGGAATGTGCCAGCTTGACATGTGGAAGGAATGATGTCAAGCACTTGCTCACTTAGAAGAAGATGTGGGACCCACTGGTGTGGAAGTTGTCAAGAAGAAAAAACTCATATAAAGGCTTCCTATTGGTCAGCATATCCAATTGGATTTTGTTCAATTATAAACCACTCTAATCATTAATCTCATCTTTATCAATGAGTGGTGCTTCCCCACAATTCTAAGGTGCAAGAATTTAAGGAATGCAAGTAAGTAGTATTGCAACATGTGGCCCTTTTTTTAAAACCATAAAGCTTGTTTCTTTTTTAAACTAAAGCCATCTGATATGATGAAAATCTATGGATAGGATTCAAATCTAGGCACAATTTGTAGGTAACAATTACTGAGAGTAAATATGGTGTAGAGTTCATTCATGTGATTTCAATGCATGAAAAGAACTCACGATCTGACCATTAATGAATCACCAAAGCGCAAAAAGAACATCAAAACATACAAAAAATTTAGAGCCAGGGCACAAAATTTTTATCTAGTGATCTAGTAAGTTGCAAAGGAAATCACATAGTGGAGAAGTGTAAATTTTAGTGGGTAAGTACTCTGTGACACTTTGAAGTATCTATTGTTATAAAATTTCTAGGGTTTATTCAAAATGCCTCCTCAAAAAGAGTTCACTGGACAAATAGATTATCTGAAATGTTCTGTACATGATGATTTTCTTAAACAATTTCTTTTATCAGTACATTAAATAATTAAGGGGAGGGAGCTAATTCTAAAACACCCTAGGGTATTTGTAGTAGAAGGTTTCTATGATAAAGCAAATTGGGTAAGAGATGCCCAGGTTTTCATGGGGGGTTTGGAGTTGTTCAAGAAGTGGTTTTCAAAACAAAAACTAGATACCCCTATGAGAAATGCCTGGGAGTTTGATATTGGAAAATTAATAGTCCCCACAGTTTTCTTTGATAGCGATTTGTTGATGGATTTAGCCAAAAAATATGATCCAATTATAGGGTGGGTAAAGAATCATGCAAGAGTGAATCTTTTTCAAGTCTTCCCTGAACTGATTAGTGAGGTTTTCAACCTCAACCCTAACTATGCCATGCATGAAATAATTGATCTAGATGACTTTCAAGCTAGGTATGATGCACAAAGGATTTACTTAAGGATAAGGCCATTCCAAGAACATGCTGCTAAAATTTGTACTTTGTCTTTGATTACTGCTAGCACCCCAGAGCTATTATTGAGAAGACATTTTAACCTTAGGGCTCAGGCATTATATTTTTCTCTTTAAAAAAATTTTGGGATGGATTAAGATGACCAAATCCTAGGCTCAATTGTCCTTCTTATGGCTCAAACCCTTCAATTTGGGATGAACACTATTATGGATTTTGCTACTTTTTTTGCGAAAGAAATTCACAATGGTTTGGTGGGGAGTACAAGGAAAAGTGGATAAACCATTCTATTGGTATTCATTGCTTATGTATGTATGCTTGTACAAAGGATTTACCTTTCTCTCCAAGAGTATGGAGTTGGCATTAACCAGGGATGGAGAAAGGAATGCAGTGCAGCTTTAGAGAGTGGATATGACTTCAGAGGCTATAGATGCCAGTTATGTGAGATTTGACAGATACTTTGCATCAAAGCTTAGATTAATTTTGAAAGGGGATAGCCCTAGAATTCCATAAGCATTATTAGAATTGGTCAGACCTAAGGACCATGCAAAAGGACTATTGGTTAGTCATAATTGGAGGGATATAATCCCTTATAATGTTTCAATTGTAATAAGAGTATATGGTTTTTTGGGGAAGCCACATGTGCTACCATTTCATGTGCCCCTGAAGATAGGAATAGCTAAGCTATTATGGAAAATAGGCACTATAGATGAGAGGGAGTTTCCTAAGAAGGGTGTCTTTTTTCCAATTATTACTGTGGTACATGATTTTTTCTTTGTGAGAAAAGGGTGGAAGCACCTAAATTTGTTTCTAGATGGATATAACATGGAAGAATCTCATGCCAAATTTATTGATCCTGAAGGATTCTATGACCTCTTAAGAGAGAGGGTGAAAGCTTCTCGTATGGTGCAACAAGTTTACTATCCATAGGATGTGATCAGAAATGTTTTTACTTAGCAAGAACAAGAACTAAGAAAAGGAGAACTAGATAGCATTTAGCAAGACCCTAGAATTTATGAATGCTTTTGACCACCATTATGACCCATTGAAAGATAAAAAATATTGGGGAGCCAAGATGCAAGCATTAATGAATAATTTTGTTGTGATTATCCAAACTATGAATGAGAAGAAGGCCATGTATGTTGAGACATATCCAAATTAAACAAGGCTACAAAGATGCAAAGGATGATCAACAGAAAAAATATAGTGGCCCCTGGCCAATATACCTTGCAGAAAAGGGTGGGATATGTGTTGATCTAGAATGTGTAACAAGTTCCTCTTCAATAGAGACTAGACCCAAGAAGCCCATCTGTACCCAATGCTCCAAAAAGACAAAGATTAGAGCAAGGGTCTTCTTCCCAAGTGGAGCAATATTCCCCAAGCCAATCCCCAATTAGAATTTATGATGAAACATCTCTAAGGGAGTATCTTAGACAAATTGGTGGAGAGGGAGATGTAATTGTTACTTCCACAGATTTGGAGATTGGAGAGCCTGAAGAACCACCTGCACCTTTATTGGATCTCACTATGGCTGATTATCAAGGTAACGAGATTGATCCCATAGTTTCCCAGGCTTTAGAGAAATTTATTAATGATGAGAATTTTGTAAAATATAGGGCTTTTTCTCAATTTTTGTGGACATTAAACATGGGAAATTTTGAGAAAACTTTTCAGAAGATAAAGGCAGAATAGCCAAACAAACATAACTCTGATATTAAGGAAGAGGTAAAGTCTAAATTTTTGAATGACTTTTCTCAATTTACACCTAATGTTGGGAGGCAGATAGTTAAACAATTAGGAGTCCTCCTTCTGCTAGAATGGGATATAGTGAATGCCATTGTTTTTGACTCAATAAGAAAACAAAAGGATGTTCAATTAAGGACTGAGGAAGAGATATTACAAGCTCATAGAGGAGTCAAGTTTAGTGATGACCACCAAACCCTTGTTATTTGGTCTATGGAGAAAAGGAACAATACCAGAATGCATGAGATTTCTACTACAAAGCATACTGGTGCATTGACAGTGTTCAAGTCTGTGAAGTAGATAGTAAACAAATAATGGGAATAGCATCAGAAATGCTAAAATTTGGTAGTGTGGTGTCTGGCCAAGAAGAAGATAGATTTGCCCAACTCAATGCTAGGTTTGAAGAAGTTCTAAAAGCATATGAGGAGAGCAGTATGCAAATATAGTCATTAGAAAATAAAGTGACTCAAATGGAGAAGATTCTTGGCAAAAGAAAATTAGGAGAATCCAATAAACTTAGGATTGCATACCCCCCATGGCCACCTATTGAGCCTTTTAAATCAACACCAATTATTGAGATACCAGATACCCCAAAAAGGCCTCAGTTCTATACTACATAGGGTTTTGAAGATTAGAAAAATAAGTTATATGCATTGCATGTAGAACTTTATAATCAATATGAAGAAAAATTGAGGTAGGTTATCATGTATTTAGTAGAAAAAATTGAATGGCCATCATTTTTTGATTTACTAGCAAGGATTACATCTATTAGGGATGAGTTAAAAGGAAATGAAGTTGTATTTAGACCCATTGTACAAAAATGGATAGAAATAAATGAAGATATCACTGCTATGTGTATATTTGTTATCCAGCTAACCTGTCATCAAATAGAAAAGATTTTTGATCTATTAAATAAATTACAAAGTTTTGATGATAAACAAGATTCCTTCTAAAGAAGATCAACTATTTGTTTTTCCAAGTATTTTATAGGGAAATTTGATTTATTCACTTGTGCTTTAAAGACAATTGATAAAGTGAAGGAAAAGGAAGAGTGGAAGGAGATGGATGAAATATTTTTTGAAAGAATGAATAAAGTTATAAATGAACTAGGCCATCTATTATGGGCAATGACAAATGAAGAGCTAGTAAAGGTGTAGTTGTTCTACAACACCATCAAAAAAGATCATATGGATATGTAGGCAATTACAAATTCCTTAATAAATATACAAAGAGAGTTCCTAAGTTTTGATTGGCCAGATGACACTAACTACAATGAGTGGAAAGAAAAATTTATGTCTATAGAGAAAATAGTAGGAGATGATGAGGAAGAAGAAGGTACAAAAATAGAAGTCACCCCTACCATTGATGATAAAGACAAAGAGAATCCTTAGGTAGCAGGAGATGGCTCATCACTTCCACATTTGATGGCCACCTACCTAGGGGAACCAAAATGATAAAAGAATTCAATCATAGTATTTTTTTTCTTTCTAGGAGAAATAATAGAAAGGGACCCACAAAAGAGTTTTCAACGTATCAGTCTTTCTATTATTCACATTTTGTTTTCTTGTGATAGGTGTATGTAAGAATCTTTTTGAAGGACACCTGTCAATCACATTTTCCCTTTTCTTGTTGCAACTCATATCTATATAAATGAGTTTTCAAGGTAATGTGATGGTCCAATTTCTAATGTTTTTAGTCATACTTAGTTTTTTTTTTGTCCAAGTAATTTGAACAAGCTTTATGATGCATTTTCTTTGTAAGTTTATGAGAATATATTGATACAAAATGATCTCCATGTTTCTTCCTATTGTCATTCTAAGTTTACTTCAAAATGTACACAATTTTCAAAGAAAATGAATACAAATTATGAGTTGTCCTCATATTAGTTCTTTCTAAATTCTATCTCCTTTTGGTTACTTAGTTATCTCAATGTTGTATGAGTAAAAACTTGTGCAATTGAATGTAATCCTTTAGGTTGTATATCTTTTCATCACTGCTATTAGTTCATTAAATTGAGAAAATGCTTTGATGAATTTGATAAGTTTGTTGTAGTAATGAGAAGGATGTTTTGAATGATAGATTCCAGTAAGAACTATTGATAATATTTGTTGTAATGCAACAAATTAGAGCTATAGATCTGTAGTAGACTCTGAACCCTATTGGATTAGGCATTGGTCAAATTGATTTAGCTGGAAGATAAATAGACCATAAATGGGTATCAAATGCAAAATTTACAATCAATTTTACTTTTATTTCCTAAAGATCTTCAAAGTTGGTCAATACATGTTTGCATGAAATATTTTAGCCTTAGTTAGCCACTGTTGCAAAGAATACTTGCAAATCTATAGAATACTTTATGACCAAATCTATTATATGGAGTGTATTCTATTTAAAATGTCACAATTAACTATGTGTTTATGGATTGGGGATGAGAATCAAAATGAAACTAAGATAGTATCCATACAGCAATAGTCAAATTGAGTCATGCCTTAACTATACCCAACTTGGTCTTGCAGAGCCTAAAGAGAAAGAAACCATTCTTGGTTTTGTTAATGTTGGATCCAAATGGTTTTCATGTGTAATTGAAAATAGGAAATAGCTAATCCTTAGGTTGCATAAGTATTATCCTTTTGGTATTGAGGCTCTCTATTGCTTAGTAGTTTTCAAACTCCAATAGCTATGTTCCCTCAGATTTGGCAAGGGATATTGATACTAGGTCGAGTACTATAGGATATGTATTTATTATTTTTGGGGTAGTCGTAAGCTAGTTTTCTAGTTTAGAAGGTCAATACTTTATCCACTATAGAGGCTAAGTATATTGCTGCTATAGAGGTAGCTAAGGAGATGATACGGCTTTAGTTCTTCTTGGAAGAATTGGGACACCCTCAATAGTATAATTATTTGTTTACAAATAGTCAAAGTGTCATTCATCTTGCAAAGAATTCTACTCTATATTCAAAGACAAAACACATATGGTTGTGGTACCATTTCATTCGATCAGTTCTAGATGATGGATAGTTAAGCTAAAGAAGATACATACAAATGATAATCAAGTAGATATGTTTAGAAAGATTGTGACAAGGGAGAAGCTAAATTCCTCTTTAGCTTTGGTTGGTCTTCTTGACTAAACTAAATAAAAGAATAGCAAAGTCCAAGGTGGTTTGATATAATCCAATGGGAGCTACAGGTTTAGTAGTTCTATGATCAATCTCCAAGTGGGAGGTTATTATTATGGAGTCTAATTAGTCTCCAAGTGGGAGATTGTTGTGATATGGAGCCTAATCAGACTCAGAGGTTTATTTGTGTGGTTTTCTCCCCATATTATTTCTACAAGGGTTTGGGGGCAGCACCCCCAAAATGGGGTCAAGGGATAGCACCCCTGCAAGGTTCTAGGGAAACAGCTTGTATGTCATGCCCAAAATTCAACAAGGCAAAAACACAACTAAATTTTTTATTTTTTTATTTTTTGAAGTATACATTAATGTTTATAATTTAGTCAAATGACTTGATGTTTAATTTGAAAGGGTTTACACTCTTATTAGGTTGTGGTTATTCTTGAATGATACACTTTTATACTAAATGTGTAGAAGTTGCATTCTAAGGTTACAGGTTGCGACCAAGATTCATACATTGTCTGACTATTTTGAATTTTTGATTAGATAAGTAAGATACATATGATTAAACTTATTAGCCAATATAACTCCTTTGAAATTTATTTCCAATTCAAGATGATATAGCTATGTTGTTCTTAACCTAGTGTATTTCATGTTTCAATTACTTTCAAATTGCATTCAAATTGTTGTTATATATATATATATATATATATATATATATATATATATATATATATATATATATATATATATATATATATATATATATATATATTAGCTAGTGATAATCTTTCACATAAAGATGATGGTTTGTTATTTCGATATCGAGGTTGATTCCTTAAAATACTTAGGAATGGGGTACATTAAAATATCAATTAATACCATCATCCATTTGTCCTTATTCTCTAATTTGTTCCAAATTTCAAATTTCAAATGTATTCTTATATTCCCTTTTCATAAATACTAGATTTACATTATTCTCACTTATAAAATTTCATTCCTAATCAATCCATTTATCAACATACTTTATTAATTAAATTAACCCTTAATTATACTTCCATTTTTTACTTTCACAATTTTCTATATCCTAGCTTATCTCTATCTAACTATGACTAAAAATAATAGGGAAAATAATTAAATAATATAAACATATTTAAAGTTAAATTACCTATCTTCTTATCTTACCTATGATATCCCAACAAATCTTAATCTAAATTAAATAAACATTACTCTCCCCAAAAATAAATCTCCTAAACTAATCTAACTTAACATCTTTTAATTTATTAAATATAAAACTATAATAATTTTACTACCCCCATTAACAAAATTCCCTAACTACTCTTTTTTCCTAACTCTCTACCTACCTATCTACTCCTACCCCCTAAACCTACTTCATTTTTTCCAATTCCCCCCCCCCCCCTCCCCCCTTCCCTCTCTCTTCCCACATGGGAAAAAGGAGGAGAAGGAAAGCATGCTTCCTAAATCACCCAAAAAAAAATACAATAAATGTTCTTCCTCTCTTAAAGAGTATGGCCCCCAAGTTAGGGAAAGGGGGAAGGTTTGTCCTCCCTCTCTCCTGCCCACTCCCCAAATTGCATTTTTTTTGAAATTTTTTTTAAAGATCACTCTTGACAGGACTTATGGATAGGTCACCTTCTAGGATAGGGAATTAATACATTTCTCTCTTTTTTTTATTACTAATTTAGTTATTTTTATTATTGTTTGTTGATAGGGTACTTTCACTCAACCATATATCAATATTTTTTGTTTACTTCATGGTAGCCTTCATTAATATGATAGTTTACTTATATAATTTTATATTGTTATGGGTAAAGTATGCTTATTTTAATTTTATTGTATTATTTTATTGACTATATTTGAGGAGAGGATTTTGTTTGAGTTGCCATACATTTTCCAGCAAGTGAATATGCACCTACAGGCCTCATGTTTAGAGTTTAACTTATTTGCCTATTTTTCTTCATATATTCTCTATGATTACTTAAAATTGAGTTGGTGATATTCTAAAATTAAATAATGGAATCCAATAAACATTCTATATAGTATTCTAATGTATTGTCATAACCACTATCATATTGCTCTAAAATTTAGTTCCAAGATACTTTATTATGAAGCATAAATGAATTCTTTTTGCATGCAACTTCATGAACATCAAGTATTCTAATCTCTTTGATGATATCCATTGATGATTTTAATCTAATTACAAATACAATGGCTATTCAATGCATATTCTACATCTATACATGAGTCAAGATTGATCTTAAAATGCATCTAATGTGTTTCTATGAGAATGGAGGTTAATATGATTCAAGAGATAGATTCCTTTACATCTTACTAATGTCTAAAATGATGTTTAATTTTTTTTTTTTCAATACATTCATATTCAAGATAATGAAGCAACAACATCAATACAAGGAATTTCTCTTTCATGATCATCTCAAGATTGCATCTAACACAGTTGCCAAGCATGGACATAGGGTGGTGAAATCACCATATCAAGATATACAAATGGAGGAACCTTTTTACAATACATAAATGATTTCAAAATCTCTCTAATGATAAATTAATGTAATAACACTCTTAAAAATTACAAACTAATTCACATAACAAGATGGAGCTTTTTCCTACATTTTTAACACAATACAATAGAGTATTCTTCCCCTATGCAATGGAAAGACTACATGAACTCCAAGTTTCCAAGATGATCAAGTAAGACTTGCAAAAGAGAGACAAAAATGGGTAGCCGTGGAGGCTCACCTCCCATCCTAGGCCTCAAGGAGGCCACCCACCAAGATTGGGGAAATAAGGCACAAATGGTGGCACGCCTTCACATCTACCTATCATGCATAACCATAACAACACCACTCAAAAAAACATAATACAAACCATCCCAAGGCTTGCACATAAATTCAACAATAGAATCAAGATATAGGGTGGAGGTGAGCTCTGATGAGGCTAATTATTGCCTCTATTTTATAATAATTTTAATACTCTATATTAATACCACCAAGACATTTGTGAACTTAGGTTTACCTAAACTGATGATTAAAATCTAGAATAGAACCATTAGCCCATGGGTAGATAGTATGTCATATTTTTCCAATATTATATATATAATGGAGTATTTCATATAACCATCAGAATGTGTGTTCTAACATTTACATTTAATTTGATTATGCTTATTTGAAAATATATATGCATTATAACTAACCTATTAGAAAAGGAAGGTGAAGATGGTCGAAACCATTTAAGGGAGAACATTGAAGATGGCCAATAGCATTCAAGGAGAAAATGTTAAGGTTCGGCCATGGTGGAGTGGAAGAAGACATAATGGTACAAAGAGACATGGCCACTACCAAGGAGGAGCTATGAAGAATTACTATATTTTCTCTACATTTAATATTGTGTAAAATTAGTTCCCCGAACTTTATTACTCATACCGTAAACTGTTTCCTTCTTTCTCTCTGATGGATTTGTAGTTTGTTTGTTTGCTTTCCTATTCTTTAATAAGTGTCAATCCTCTAGAAATAGGGATTAGATCAATGGTGTTAGGAGGTTAGAAGGAAGTTTATGGAAAGAAACTATTGACTCTTGCAATGTGTTGTTTTTACAATTTTATGTATCATTCTCATGTAAGGAATTTTTGGAACATAATGAAATAGCTCTTGGTTTACACTCTATGTTAGTAGATTAGCAGAAATCAAAGAAGGAGGCCAACTTGGAAGGTGGACTAGATTAGAGTAGTATAGATTTTTTTTCAGTATTTATTGTATTGCAAGTAGAATCATTCCTATAGCATCATACTTTGTGAGCATTCCTATAGCATTTGTAAGAACAGTTATAGTAGATGAACTGAGTTGGAATATAAGTTAGTATTCAATTGTATTTCCAGCATTCATTTTAGTGAAGAGTTAAGTGTGTTAGTTTCCTGAAGCACTTGTGTAGGTTCTTTCCTTGCATTTTACTTTCCTACAACATAAGCATAATGACTCATTAAGAAACCTAGTGCACATATTGTACCAACCATTTCAAGTAGATGTCCCTAGGTTGAAAAATTAAATGCACCTCATGGTCGATAAAATAGTCCTTAGATTGAATATACTATTCCTAAGTACAGCCTCGGGCATGATTATTATATACCTATTGTAAGGTGGATCATTTTTGGCACCATTATCGAGGATGGTGTCAAGCTAGGAGCATTTTTGAGTCATAGTTTTTAGTTCAATTTTTTTAAGGAATTTGTAATCCTAAAACTTTCTTCACCACTATGAAGAATTCAATTGCATGCATCGAAAAGGAAGATGACAAGATGAATATGGTAGATTTCTTCCACGAGAGTCTGTTAATTTGATTGAAGAAATTAAGAAACAAGAATTTGAGTTTCCTTTTGAGGACACAAGCCCTATTTTTCCTACAAAATCATCCTCAAGAGAAAAACCTATAGATACAAGTGGACTTCAACCTTTCGCTAAAATTTTGGCTAGTTTCCTTTATAGTACTGACCCAAATCCACCAATCGTTAACAATCTAGTACCCAATGTTCCTTTTCAATAACAACCTCATAATCTAATACCTCTAGTAATGGCACAACATACTTTTCCATTCCTCTTCCAAGCCTCATAAATAATGCTAATCTCAAGAATATACCCGCAAATGCTCTTCCAAAGTTCTATGGCCTTGCAACTAAAGACTCTGATACTTTCTTGTTTGAGTTTGACATAATTTGTCATAGCTTTGAATACAATACTGATTCTCATAACCTCAAGTTATTTCTAGAAACACTAAAAGAATTAGCTATATGATGGTTCATGGACTTAGGAACCAATGTAGTAGGAACTTGGGATGAAATGAAACTCTATTTCTAGATAAATACAAAGAGTATTACAAAGCATCTAGTTCAAGAGGAGATGATATCTTTAGGATATTACAAAAGGTGAAAGAAACATTGGAAGACTATGTTTCACATTTCTTGTATACACTGCAAAAGACACCTTAGAATGTGTTGTTTGAGGATTCACAAAAGCTAGTCTTTTTTGGAGGTGTGCATGATAATTGTCTAGAAGTATTAGACCTGATGGCTAGTGGTGATGTATATCAATCTTCTTGGGATGACCTCAAGAAAATTTGTCAAAACTATTCAAGGTCAACTATGAAGAAAGGTCAAGGACCTCATTCCATAGTCACTAAAGGAATCAATCATGGTATTTCAAAGTTCCAGATATCTAACCTACTATCATATTTTAAGAAGGACATCATAAATGATGTCACTACACATCTTGACACAATGACTAAAAAGAAGAAGCGTGCAAAAGTTGAATCATGATTGGCCAAGTACTATCCTCATTGCTGCAAACAAAAGCAAGACTACACATGTAAACTAGTAGCCATACTAGAGAACTAGCATTTTTTCACTAATTACATTAAGATAGACTGGGACAATGATCAAGTGTTATTCATTGCTCAACATCAACCATGGGCCTCAAGACAAGGTATGCCTCAAGATCCTCTACAATTTTCAAATCCTTATAATAATCAGTGACAGAACCAAAGCTATCAGAATCTCTCCTAGTAATCCCAACTTTCTTGACCAAACTAGTACAATCACCAATGGAAAAACTAGCAAAACAATCAATAAAAAAAGCAATAGAACAACTATCAACCACCATAGGGAAATTGGCAGCCTAATAATCAATGAAGGGGACCTTTACATTGGCCTAACCAAAATCCTAGTAACCCAAAATTACCACCTCTAGTTCCACCTCCTACAATAATGCCACCTCCTATAGGAACTAATGTTAACCCTAAGCCAACTCAGTTGCCTACTCAACCTCATCCAAATCCAAACAACAAGAAACCACAATAGAAAATGTACACTACCAATATTCAGTAATCTCCTACATATTCCTTAGAAGTATCTCATATACATTTAAGGTTGGGTAAAACTTTGTCTACATCAGAATACCCTATTATAATGGAAGTTGCAAATACTCCTACAGCACCCCTTCTAGAAGTGATATTACAAGATATCAACCTACCAACTAATGTATCTAGCAAGACTAATAACTATACCACAGTGAATCCTCCTTTTCCACATAGGCTAGATAAAGAGAAATATATACCCCAAAAGGAAGAGACATTTGACATTATTGATTAGCTAAAAAACATGCATGTTCAAATTCCTCTATTTCAAGCTATCAAGGATGTCCCTCTTTATGGAAAAGCTATTAAGGAAGAATGCCTTAAGAAGCTAGGGAAGAAGTAAAAAGACCCTATAATAGTTCATGTTGTTGAGCAACTAGTAGATATCATGTTAGGGAAGGTAGTAACACCAAAGTATTCAGACCCTGGTAGTCTAGTGGTTAACTTGATCATAAATGGATAGGCTATGAAAATTTCTTTGGTTGGTCTTGGAGCAGAAATCAATGTAATGAGCAGAGATAAAATGTATAGGTTTTGCATGGAGGGCTTAAGGACAACTCCCATAGTGTTACAACTTGTAGATAGTTCAACTGTCACTCTAGATGGTCTCATAGAAGATGTGATAGTGACTTTAGATTCATGGGAGTACCCTGCTGATTTTCTTGTACTATCATCCAAATTCAAACTTGTTGGTTATCTTGTCATATTAGGAAGACCCTAGTTAGCCACTACTGATGCCAAAATTAGTTGTAGATTAGGAAATATGACAATTTTAAATGGTCAAAAAATAAAGAAATAGAGCTATATCCATCTATCCAACCCCAACCAGATTTGGGAGAACCTATTTGGCTAGATTTAGGAGATGAAGAGGGAGAACTGAATTTTATAGCTCAGCTCATGATGTTGCATAAACAATCTTTTCCAAAAATGCAGGAAGAAGATGATATAGTACAAAGCATTCTCACGAATGACTGTATAGTGACCAAAGACATTGATGAAAGTTCTATCTTACAACTATGTACCTATGAAGATTGTGTTTATCTAGAAACTCCTAAAATAATTGAGTAGCTATTTCCAAGATAAGTATTTACAAGAACAATGCCAAAAGTGTCACTGGTAGAATTAACAACTTTTGTGGAACTTTCGCCTAGTCATAATCTTCATGTAAACAATAAGTTGTCCATATCCCAATTGGAACTATTAAACAAGCTCCTTAATTAACATGCAAAACCCTTTGCTTAGGATTATAAGGATATGGTAGGATTGAGTCCTAAACTTTTCACCCATAAGATATATATCAATGAAGAAAGCTTGCCACTCTAATAGCCTCAAAGGAGAATAAACCCAGCATTGTGTGAAATAGTTAAGATAGAGTTGCACAAATTGTTGGATGCTAGATTTATCTATCCAATCTCTAATAGTAAATGGGTATCACCCTTATTTATTGTACCTAAGAAAGGAGGGAAGTGTCATATTTTTGTAGACTACACAGAATTAAATAATGCCACAAAGAAGGATCACTTTCCTTTACTTTTTATTGATTAGATTTTGGATACTTTGGCTGGAAAGAAATACTTTTCATTTTTAGATAGATACAATGAATACAACCAAATAAGCATTTCTCCAAAAGATCAGGAGAAGAATATATTTACATGTCCTTGGGGTACTTATTCATATTTTTTATTACCATTTGGTTTATGTAATGCACCAGCTACTTTCCAAAGAGTTGAAATCAGCATCTTCGCTGATATATCACATGATTGCATGGAGATATACATGGATGGCTTCACTGCATTTGGTGTCACATTTGAAGAAGCTTTGAAGAACTTGGATAAGGTACTCATATAATTTGAAGAGAATAATCTATCTCTCAATAGTGAGAAATGCCTTTGATGATGTAGGAAGGAATAGTATTGGGACATTTTATCTCTAAAGTTGAAATTCAAGTAGACCCCACAAAAGTAGAGGTAATTCTCATACTCCCCACTCCTACAAAATAGAAAGAAGTCAAATCTATTTTAGGACATGTTGGTTATTATAGAAGATTCATTAAGGATTTTACTCAAATAGCTAGTCCTCTTAATGCCCTCCTTACTAAAGAGGTTGAATTTACCTTGACAAAGGAATGTGACAACTCCTTTCAAAAGCTTAAATCATTATTGACCACTACACTAATACTTAGGGGTCCTAATTGGACTTTTCCTTTTCACATACATACAAATTCTTCTAACTATGACATAGGTGTGGTTCTAGGACAAAAATCCCAACATCTTGAAAATGCAATCTACTATATTAGCAAGAGCCTTCATGGACCAGAATTAAACTACACAGTGACTGAAAAAGAATAGTGTGTAGTAGTTTATGCTCTAAACAAATTTTGGCATTACATAACTAGCTATCCCATAGTTGTTCATACTAATCATGTAGCAATTAAATACATCATGAATAAACTAACTATTATAGGTAGGTTAGCAATATGGCTACTGTTATTGTGGAATTTGATATCACCATCAATGATAAGCCTAGGAAAACCAATGTGGTAGCTGATTATCTATCAAGAATCCACCATGATGAGAATGACACTACTCTGATAGATGATACATTTCTAGATGAGCATTTATTTCATATTTTTTTCCAAACTCCATGGTATGCAAACATTTCTAACTACATTGTAGCTAATAAAATGCCAACACGTTTCTCTTATAATAAAAGGAAGCTGCTTGTAAAGAAAGTTTCCATTTCTCTTAGATTGATAATATAATATTTTACACTGGACATGACCAAGTTATGAGGAGATTTGTGAGAGAATATGAAACATATGACATTCTACATGCATGTCATAATGAACCATGTAGAGGACACTTTGTAGCAAAAAGAACAACATTCAAAATTTTAACAACTAGGTACTATTGGCCTATGCTTCATAAAAATGTAGCTAACTATACATAGAAGTGTGATAAATGTCAAAGGATGGGCAGACCAACAAGAACAGATGAAGTGCCTCTCAATCCACAATTGGAATTAACACCATTTGATAAATGAGGCATGGACTTCATTGGTCCAATTGATCCTCCATCCAATGGAAATCATATATCCTTGTGTGCACTGACTACTTGACAAAATGGGTTGAAGTCAAAGCAATGAAGCATGATCGTGATCACAAAGTTGTAGAATTTATGTATGAGGAAATCTTTACTTGCTATGGTGTACCCAAAGAAATTATCACTAACCAAGGTGCTCGATTCACTTCTAACCTAAACATAGAACTTATGAAACAATATAATATCAGACGCTGGAAATCAAGCCCCTATCACCCTCAAGCTAATGGACAAGAAGAAGTCACAAATCAAGAGATAGAGGCCATCTTAACAAAAATAGTTCATTTGCACTGAAGGGATTGGAATAGTAGACTACCAAAAGCTATTTGGGCCTATAGAACAACATGGAAGACTACTACAGGGTTCACACCATTTGATTTATTATATGGGAAAGTAGCAATGCTCCCTATTGAATTTGAACATAAAACTTTAAGAACAACACTAGAGTTGAACATTGAACTTCTTGCAACATAGAGAGAACATCTTTTGCATCTTAATTCTTTGGATGAAATGCATAAGGTTTCTCTAGAATGAACTAAAATCATACAAAAGCAAAGAAAATAATGGCATGACTCTCACATTAAGAATAAACAATTTCAAATTGGTGATTAGGCATTTCTATATGATTCTAGATTTAAAGATATGCTAGGCAAGCTATAGACATGATGTTGGGTCCCTATGAAATAAACCATGTATTTGCAAATGGAGCCATCTATATAAGTACCATTGATCCAGTGCCTTTTACATTATTAGTCAATCGCTAGAGACTCAAGTTATATAAATGGCCCCAAACAAAAGAGGACTTTCTGCAGCAATTTCAATGCCCAACTTCAAATGAACAATAGGTAACACTTCCTACAATAGAAGGTGTTGACCTCCTACTTGCAGCTCTTTAATACTAATTTCTTCATGCATGCCAATAATAAAAACTTTATGCCCACATAAAGTTCAAAATTCTCCATTCACTTTCTAATTTCTTCTTTTCCAACTCATCTCATTTCTTTATCTACCACCCACCCACCTTCCATGTCATCATTTTATAATGCTTTCAATAGACACTGCTAGTTTGCTGATGTATGTTATCACTACTGATGTATTTTCTACCACCTTTCGATATGTGCAATGATCAAATAATAGGTATAAGCTTTTCAAATCTTTATTCATTTATAGGACATAGATTTCATTGCTTATATCTAATACTACATTATTTATATTATTGTGGTGTTATGCTAGTTCCATACCCTATGTTAAGTATGACAAGTGTGGACACTTGTCCATGTTTCGTAGGGGGTAGGGAAGGTTACTAAAACCCAATGACATTCCTATGTATTCATTAAGATTTTTCAAATCTTTTCACTCCCATTATTGATTAAAAATCAATTTTTATAAGTATACAAGTTTCTAGGCATCATACCCTTATTCCTAAATGATTCCTTAATGTCAGGCTATAAAGTGACAATTTAAGTTTCAAGTGATCTAAATTCAATTCTTGGATAATTTTCACATATCTATGATTTAGTCTCATTAAACTATGTTATTATTGCTCATAACAACTAGTTATAACATTAATTAGTAGAAAAGAGTGTGGAACATGAAAATGGGTCTATAAAAAAACAAAAGAAACCCTATATTCATAGGAGGGAAGACTGAAAAAGTGCAAGAAAAGTAGAGAGTGAAATTGTCAAGTAGGAATGGATGGACAATTGCAGTGACGAGAATCAATAGAGCATACTATTTTACTCTTAGATGTAGAGGTAGTGAGAAGATTTAATGCATATGGTTGCTTAGGTTATTTCCTAAGTCTAGCAGAATTTGATGAAGAAGTAGCCACATAATTTACCAGAACATTTAATGAGCAAGAAGCTACTATATGAGGATTGACGATTGTTTCTAGAGAAGAGAAAATAGTAGAAGTAACTAGGTTACCAATAGTAGGATAATGTTACCCTCATATGCATGATGCAATATTAGCTAGGGCTCAATTTATCATACCAACTGATCCTCAGTTGGATATAACCAAGAAAGGTTGTAAAAGGATATCTCTTCTGATACCATACAACGAGATGGTTATGCATATTATCAAGTACCTCACCTATGAGGGAATATTTTCATATTTGCATGCACATTATTTTAAATTGTTCAATTACATAAGGCACAATTATCAAGTAAATATTACCAATTTCTTGTTTAACATGTTATGCATTAGTGCTGAAAAAACCCAAAAAGGGAAGGACAACTCTATCATCCATCATACCCTAATCAAATTTCTTATAGAGAGATCACTTAGGGATGGCTCTCCCATGACATGGGAAAAAAATTTCCAAGCTAAAACCCTAAAACCCCAAGCTATCCTTAATAAATAGCCTAGTGAAGAAAATGTAGCTCCCATTAATGAACCTATTGAGCAAAGTACTCAAGGTGTTGAAGCTAACAATGTGCAAGAAAATGTGCCCTTACCTATTCAAGTGACTAAAATACCTACCTTTTCTCGAGTAAAGAGAAAATAGAAATTACAAGAGACCTCAACTTTGGTAGTAGAAAAACCAAACCCTATAGTTGCAAAGCAAAAGAAAGCTAAGACGGGTCCTGAAGCAATCACTCCTATAGCAGAGACACTAAAAGGAAGTAGTAGGAAGAAGACTATGATACCTAAGGAGACTCCTATGAGAAGAAGTTCTAGAATGATGGGAAAAACTTCTAAAGTATTAGTAGAAGCTTAGTCTACTTCATCCAAACCATCCACTTAAAAATCCCTACTACAAATTGCTCTGGATGACTCTCCTCCTCACCTTGAAACTTCAAACATTCCTAAAAACCCTAATGAGGAATGTAGGGTTGAAGTAAATAAAAATCAAAATGATTCCCCAATAGGCCAATAAGGTACTCCAAATTGTAAAGACATTGACCTAGTTTCCTACAAGCCCACATGGCTTACAAATTTCTTAGAGCAGTCATGGAGGGAATAGAGGAAAAAGAAAAATTATTATGAAGAAGACAGTGGTCCCATTACCCTATAAAAACTTCTTCTCCAATTGTATGGAAAGCATATGATTGTTGCAACCCTATGGGAAGAGAAAAGGAATAAGATGAAGAAATTCATAGTGTCCCAAGCTGAGGAAATTACACATTTAAAAGAGTAATTGGAAAACCAAAAATGAAGGATGGATCATGCCCTCAAATTGATTGAGAAAGCACTTGCCTGTAGACCAACACCTCAAATTTATGCTATGTGTTTAAAGGAACAATTCCTTTTATTTTAACTTATGCTAACCCTCAAGAACATAAATGCAGAATTCAAATCAGCTTAGGAATTATATGGTTTATACCAAACTCTACCATCTTGATAGTAGAACTTGCTCTATGAGTTATCTATGCACAATTTTATGATTCTAGTAGAATCTCAATGGAATCCTTTACTTTATATAGAGGATATACATCTGAGGGATTTGATGTCATAGATGCATAATGAAGCTAATTATGATAGACAATTGAATAATTATAGAGATGAAGAAAAAATAGAGCCCTTGTTATTAAGAGGTGAGAGTGGTAAACTAGAAAAAATTATTAGGAACTAGTTTAGATTGACTTATGGGGATAAGAACAAGGGAGTAAGGGATAGAATCTTCACTGCTAGAACAAAGGTCTTTGCAAAATATGAGAACCTACCTTACTTTACCTTTTAGAGAGCTATGGTTGGTGCTAAAAGTAGGTGTGCTAGATTACCAAGACACTCAAAAAATTATAGCCACATAGTCCTATCAATTTAGAGGCCACCCTTCACTGAGTTGCAAAGTATATATAGTTGGGGAAATAGGCTAGGCCAAAACTATGGTGCCCACTCACAATGCAACCTCCAATGCTCATGTGGCCCTTGTATGATATTAATGTTGATAGACTTGACAAGCTACACCAGGACAATAGAAGGGAAGATTGGGAGAGAACACAAGGATTCTACTGCACCTTCAAAAGTAGCAGGAGAGGAAGGACTGATGTTGGAGAATTTAGATCACTGAGCAGGAAATGCAATGCTTGAGGACAAGCATCAATTTACAAGAGGAAAATGATGAGGCTAATTATTGCCTCTATTTTATGATAATTTTAATACTTTTTTTAATACCAACAAGACATTTGTGAACTTATGTTTACCTAAATTGATGATTAAAATCTAGAATAGAACCATTAACCCATGGGTAGATAATATGTCATATTTTTCCAATATTATATATAATGCAATATTTCATATAATCATCAGAATGTGTGTTCTAATATTTGGATTTAATTTGATTATGCTTATTTACAAATATCTTTTCATTATAACTAACATGTTAGCAAAGGAAGTTGAAGATGGTCAAAATCATTTAAGGGAGAACATTGAAGATGGCCAATAGAATTCAAGGAGAAAATGTTAAGGTTCAATCATGGTGGAGTGGAAGAAGTCATAATAGTACCAAGAGACATGGCCACTACCAAGGAGGAGCTATGAAGAATTGCTATATTTTCTTTGCATTTACTATTGTGTAAAATTATTAGCCCAGACTTTATTACTCATACTATGAACTATTTCCTTCTTTCTCTTTAATAGATTTGTAGTTTGTTTGTTTGCTTTCCTATTCTTTGATAAGTGTTCATCCTCTATTTTTAGGGATTAGATCAATGGTGTTAGGAGGTTAGAAGGAAGTTTATGGAAAGAAACTATTAACTCTTATAGTGAGTTGTTTTTACATTTTTATGTATTGTTCTCGTGTAAGGAAATTTTGGAACATAATGAAATAGCTCTTGGTTTATGCTCTATGTTAGTAGATTAGCAGAAGCTGACCAAGGGGGCCAACTTGGAAGGTGGATTAGATTAGAGTAGTATAGATTTGTTTTCAGTATTTCTAGTATTGTAGGTTGAAGTTATAAGTTCCTTCCTATAGCATCATACTTTGTGAGTTTTCTTACAACATTTGTAAGAATCATTATAGTAGATGAACTAAGTTGGAATATAAGTTAGTATTCAATTGTATTTCCAATATTCATTTTAGTGAAGAGTTAAGTGTGTTAGTTTCCTACAGCATTAGTGTAGGTTATTTCCTTACATTTTACTTTCCTATAGCATAAGAATAATGACTCATTAAGAAACCTAGTGCATATATTGTGCCAACCATTTCAAGTATATGTCCCTAGGTTTAAAAATTAAATGCACTTCATGGTGGGGAAAATAGTCCTTAGATTGAATATACTATTCCTAAGTATGGCCTTGGGCATGATTATTAAACACCTATTGTGAGGTGGATTAGGCTCTTTCCATGAAGAGAATTTCAAATCCATGAATCACATATATTCACATATTCTCATAAGTAGCATGCCCTTTCAAGCCTTGATAATGTCTTCCCTCTTCATACACATCCTTATACCTCCCAAGAATAGAAGTAATCATGAAGTCCATACTCCATTAAAATACACCAAAATCATCTCCACACATGGGAGAGTTTATCAACTACATGGATGAGCCCAACTAACCCCTTCACCCAAGCATCTCTTCCCTCCCAAGGGTGAGTGATGCTTCATGCCCATTTACACAAACAAAAAACATGTACAAAACAAGATTCAAGGAAGAAATCACATAAAACTTCTCACATTCAACACACATACAATAAAATTCTTCACAAAACCACATCTACACCATATCAAATCTACAATGCAATGAAGAAACACCATGGATCATGGATACTAACCTCACTCCAAGCAATGGCAAATGAAATTTTTAGTATATCTCCTTATCCTCTTTCTCCAAAACCCTAAATGTCTCTAAAGTTAGAGAGTGGGCAAGTGGGTTTCAATTTTGGTCATGCCTCTATATAAGACTCCCATTTTCGGATTAAATATAAAATTCATTCTTTTGGGGGTCTCCTAGGTCTTCTAGGAACCCTAGTGGTCACTATTAGCCTCCTAACTTAAATTATTATCATGGGTAGGGTTTATTTTCATTACAAATTCACCTTAGAGCTATTTTTGGGCCCTCACAATGCTAGGTAAAGTCCAGTTTCAAATTTTCTATGTTGGTAACCTTTTCTCCCCTTGATAAATCAAGGTAATAAGTCTAATTCTTAATTAAGGAATTCAACTTGAGATAAGGTGGCCACATGATCCATCTTTAGAGAACATGTCATTTTTAGATAATGAGAACAAGTGTCAAGTGACACACACAAAATTCATTATACATCACACATGACATGTTCTAAATATACTCATGAAATACATACTACACACATGCACCTCATGTTTACAAAATAAACACATCACAATGAGGTTTATGAATCTTCTAAAGATTCACCTTAACAGTGTCAAATTAACATGTGTTTATACCTTGTTACTCCATTATGTTTCCATGGTTCCTTTCCTACACACTAAATTTGAGCATCAGTAATCTAATGAAAAGGCACATATAAAATACATATGAAAGTAAAGATACATGATAATTTTATTATTCTACAATTCACATATAACACATTTCATAATTAACTTCCTATCCTCCATCATTTTCTTACAAACATTAATCATTAAGCCTCAAAAATCTACATATTACTCACTTTCCTACAATATCAATTTAAGCATTTGAATCACAACATAATTCCATTTTATATCATAATAATTAAGTACTAATTAAACATCCATTAATTCATCAACTATTCAAATGGAGTCCTAATACATATCATAAATGAAAAATCACAAGGTAAATATCATTGGATAAGTAGCAAAATTTACTATGCATCAAGTATCAAAATATGTGTCAAGATATTCACTCCTAAATAACAAAATGGAAATACAATACCTATGCTATGATGGGTCAGGTTGAGGCCTCACATTGTATAAAAAGGCTTAGGGTTAGGGATTTCATAATGAATGGTGATATTGTAGCTTCTTGCAGTGATATTGAGCTATAAGGGATTATGGATTGCAATCAAGGTGTAATCACTAGATAATAATAATATTGGAATTCTTGTTGGTGGACATAGCCCAGGGATTGGGTGAACCATGTTAAATCTTGGTGTCTTATGTTCTCTTTTATTTGATCTACTATTAACTGGTATTGGTTATATTTGCATGTAACTATTATTTTTGTCTAATATTAATCCTAACAAGAATTCCACCCATGCTTACTCATTTACTAACACATGTTGGCCTTTGTTGAGGCATGTGACCTTATAAGGATTAGTGTGGGGTATCCTTGTCAGTTTTAGCTTGTTGATTGCTTCCTCTAACACAATATTTTCAATAGACCCTAAGTTAATAATGACTCTACACACTTTCCCCATCATTTTTAACTTTATCCTAAATAAAGATCTTCTTTGGCTTGGCTCCTCCTTCGCTAGCTCCATGATCAAATTTCTCCTCATTAGGAGGTACTTCCCTTCTTCTAAATTTAGTTATACTTTAGCATGTTTTTCTATTATATTGGAATCTTCTTTAACTAAGTTTGTCCTATTATCACTTGCTTACAGTCAACCACTTTTCTTTGGACATCTATAAGATGGGTGCCCCATTTGATTATAATGGTAGCATTTCATATTGGCAAAGTAATTTTCTCTTCCTCCTTATCCAGCACTTCTTCCTCTAGTATTAGAGTTTCTTCCTCTACCTATACATGAGCTTCCTTCTAGTTGTTCATTGAATTTCACCTCATCTTGAGTCATTGAATTTGAGCTTTTTCCACCATAGCCACCTCCTTGACCTCTATTATCCTTTATCTTAGCTTTACCTTTAAAGGTTTCTTGCTTCCTCTTGCTTTTCTCTTCTATCTTCAAGGCCATTTGATAATATTGCCTAATGGTTTTGAAATTTACTAGGCTTATCTCTTCTTGAATAGACCACTTAAGGCCATTCAAGTAACTTGCAAGCTTGATACTTTTCTCTTCAACCACCTTAGATCGCAAACATAGCTTTTGAAATTCCTCAATGTATGCTTGGACATCCAAATCTTTTTGTCTAAAATTTTGTATTCCCCTATGAAGCTGAACTTCATCATTAGGAAGATAGGTCTACTTCACTTTGTTTACCATACCCTTCAATGTAGCAATAGGACATTTCCCATCCTTCTCTCTTTTAGTTTGCACAAACTTTAACCAAATAAGATATGAACCTCTTAATCTAGACTTGGACACCATAACTTCTTATGCCTCAAAGACACCATCACATTCAAAATGGTTCTCATTGTTGTCAATCCAACCCACAACTAAATCTGGATCCATTCATCTATTAAATAGTGGTACTCCTTCTAGATCTTTTAATTCCTATAAGAATGGCTCTTTAGGAAGAATAGGGTTAGGGGTTGGTGCTACTTCTTCCAACTCTAGTTCCTTCTCTCTTGCTTCTTTTTCTTCCATCAAGTTAATTTTCTCTTTGACCCTATCAACTTTGTCTTGGACTTCACCCAAGAGTTGCTCCATTTGAGATATTCTTTCCCTTAGTGACTTGTTGTCTTCTTCTTGTTCTTCAACCTTATTAGCTAACTCAATGTTAGTCACCATGGTTGTGTATTCTATTGTTCCATTTGGTGTATTATCTCCCATTAATTCTATAGGTTGCAACATCCACCACAAGTCTAATCAAACTCAGGCTCTGATACCAATATGATGTGAGTATTCCAAGGGTTGCTTGCACTGCTCTTAAGAGACCTAGATTTTCTCTTCTAGAAAACTATTCACCTAGGTCCTTATTGGGTTAGGTGATTAACTAACACCACTCAAAAATCATCTTCAAGAATTTGATCCCTTATGTTTACCCTCATAAGACAAAAACTTTGTATTAGTACTCTACTCCAAACTCACTTAGAAGGATTCAAGTGTAACTTGCTCTTTTACTACATCCCTCATTGCAAGGTCATCCAACATCATGATATCAGTACATTTACTTCCATTTGTGGCCATTTCGAAAGATCTTTAGACCTCTTCCTTTCTTATTTCAAGTTTTTGACTCAAAAAGTCTAATTAGGCTTAGTTCTAACTAGCCCTAGTAATCCACTATTTCCTCTTTCTTGCTAAAACTCTCTAAAAAAAAAATTTTTAAAACTCTATATACAAACACCCTTTTGGATTCTCTAAGAGATTTTGTAAGTCTTGAAACCCTGAGTTGTTCATACAAGTGATTCCTATTATATAGGGCAAATAGGCCTAAAAGACCTATAGCCTAGGACTGGACCAAAAACTTGTTTAGAAACTTAGCTAAATGTATTGGTAAGACCTCAACCTCTAGGATATGTCAAGATAGGACTATCACCTTTCTATGATTGTACTTGTTCCATACAATACTACTATCCCTTGCATGAAATCCTTGATTCAGCACTGTCAAACCCTTAACCAAACCTTCTTAGCTCAGCTAGGGCTGGACATTAAAAATAGATGTACAACTCCCCTAGACTCCTACCTTTATGTACAACATATATAGAGGCCCCACTTGAATATTCAACTACTTATTTTGATTTCCCATGGTTGAATCTCATGTGGGATCCATTTTCCCTAAATCTACCTAATTGAGACCAACAAATTATCCTAAACTAAAACAATTTACTAAAAACACTAAATCTACTCTAGACCCTTAACTTATAGAATGTATAAGTCTTATAATACACTATATAATACAATATAATCACTTTAATAGTACACACAATAGCTTAAGTGATGTAACTAGCTTCAATGGAGTAAACCAAATTTTGGGACACATTCTTATTCCTTAAAAATTCATGAAATAAAATCCATTTTTAAAGACATCTTATAAGGAAAAACAAAGAATTTTCCAACACAAAGTCATCAACACTTCTTGAATTGCATATCCTGACTTTTATACCCATGCACATTATTTATAACTTTCAACTCTAAAATTTTCTTTCAAAACCCTTTGGAGAATTTGTCTAAAATTAGGAATACTAAAAAATATCCAAAGTTGAGCCAAAAATAATTAAGCCATTACACTTTATAGTCTCTGCATGTAGACCCATTTTCTCTGTCATAAATCAGAAGTAAAACTAGTAACCCTTCCTTGGGCATCTAATAACTTTCTCAAAATGACTCCAAATAAAATGAAAAAAAAAAAAATCAATCAACACTATATGGGTCTATTTTTTGAATATATAAGCCATTAAATTTTCCAATTCATAAATTTTTCTACAAGCACAAGCTATTGCTTGTAACTTCAACACAAATCCTTAAAAACTAGTCTTCATTAAAATGAGCATAACTGACACATATCTAAATGAAAACTACTCAAACCAATTGGAAATAAAAGCTAGTTCATATATATTTCAAATGAATACAACTATAATTTCTACTTCATCCAAATATTCCCGTACCAAACATATAAATCTGACTATAGCTGGGCATCCTCAAATCTACAAATGACCACTTTTACCAAAACTAGTATAACTTCTTCAAAACTTAACAAAATTATTCCAAACCAAAAAGAGAAAGAATATTATTCATCCTAATCTTCAAATGTAAAGAAAATACAAGTTTTTTGGTCTGTAAATGGCCTTACAAGACCTATAAACAGCACTAAAATAGTTAAAACCAATCAAAATGACAAGTTCTTGAAAATCAATTACTTCAAAATGATCTATTCTTCTCCTCATTCACCCCTCTCTATTTGGAACGACCAATACAATGATTTTAAAGTGGTTGTGGCGGTCTAAAACTTCCCAAAGCCAACCCAACACATTCTTTTAACCCTTGTACATTTTTCAATGCTTCTTTAAGCACTCCCATTACAATGCAAATGTATTTTTCCTAGTTTTTAATACATCACAATGCAAAGTTAAGAATTTAAACCATTTCTTCAACATGGTTATAGGAAAATATAAATGACTTAAATATTACAATATTATGAAATTCATCATAATGTATGAAGGGTCAAGATGCTCCTGCATCATAGTCCTAGGCTTAAAAGATTTCCATGTCCCATGGAAAAATGTAGTGGAGAGATCTGCAAACAAATCTTTCACTTCCTTGTCTTTATCAATGGGTCCATGCTTCTCCTGCATACTCTTTATTTTTCAAAGAACTCCCATCAATGGATTAAAAACTAGCTACTACCCATCATGCTTCATGTTGCTTCTTCATACCACCTTATTGTCATCTTAGCCAACCTTAGACTCGGTTTGATGATGCACTTCCCACTCTCGCTTAGTGGTTGCTTTCAACATCCTATTCCAGATGTATCTCTGATGGAGGCAATACCAAGACCTCTGCTCATGAGATCTTCACATATCTAATTGCAAATGTGTCCTTCTTATAGCTATGATGGATCCACATACCACTAGTTATCTCTACCCACAAAAACACTAGATCTTTTGTTGGCTCTGATACCAATCTGATGTAACTAGCTTCAATGGAGTAAACCAAATGTTAGGGATATATGAGTATCCCTTAAAAATATATGAAATAAATTTCATTCTTAGACATCTCATGAGGAAAAATAAAACTCTTTCCAACACTAGTTTACAATACTTTACCATTCACATGGGCTGACTGCTCATGAAGTCTTACAAGATGGTTCAAATTCTTGACAATTACAAAACAAACTCATCAAATTCCCTATGGTAATTTATTGATTACATTGGTGGCCAAAATCCTTCTATTTTGGATACATTACATTGAAATTTTAAATAATTAAACTTTTTCATTGTATAAGGGAATTTTGAATGCCTTAAATATTTATAAAACTTTGAACAAAAGATTCAAATGACGAGGTGCCTTTGCACCATTAAGTTAGCATTATTCACACAAAACTCAAAAAATTGTAGTAACACAATCTAATCTTCTATTCCACACACCAAAATTGCAATGTATCAATATCACTCCCTTAGATTCAATTCTTTGTTCAAATATATTGTATCTCCATAATTATATGGCATTTTATTTGAGCATAATTTCCCATAACATATGGAATCCAAAGTTGCCCATGTTTCATGCAACATTTTCAATAATTGCAAATTGTCATGACAAATTTTTAGCAACATTTTGCATCTTTGCACTTATGCCTCTACCCTTGTTTCTATTGGAATTGATGAAATTCAACTCTAACGATGCCCAAGATCACTTGTATGTGAAAACCTATCAAAGGGAAGCCAAGGAAGGAAGAGAGTGGAGCAAGGGAAAAACCCTAAATGGACATGAGAGAGAAAATATGAAAACACAAGAAAATATGTATTTACAATATGCTAAATGTCTTATTTTTGTGAAATACAATGAGGGAGAGACCGAATATAAAGGCCTCATGGAAGCTTGTAGAACAAACTAGAAGATATTAGGAGATAAGTGTGACAACTAAGCATACATCCACATGAGGTGGAAAGTCCTCGAACAAGGTGAGAGGATAAGTATGACTTAGGAGAGAATAAACTCTCGTATTGCCAACAACTTATAACTAACTCCTAGACTACAACTAATAAATAAATGCATTAACCTAAGTAAGCTTAAGTAAACAGAATAAATAATTAGTAAATTAATTATTTACTCTAATAGTTTCTAGTGTTGAAAATAATCAAGACTAGCTAGGTTACTGAGAGGGGAGGGGTGAATCAATAACCTTAAAAACATTAAATCAATTCAACAAGTGATCCATTCATCATTCATTCATCTAATCTATTATATACATGAGAAAGATAAACATTTATAACACATGAACACAAAATTTTTGTGATCCAGAAACCTTCTAGATAGAAAGTAAAAATGGAGTGGGGATGATACCCACAAAACTTCAT
Organism: Cupressus sempervirens; assembly: GCA_028749045.1. Lineage (NCBI taxonomy): Eukaryota > Viridiplantae > Streptophyta > Pinopsida > Cupressales > Cupressaceae > Cupressus > Cupressus sempervirens. The sequence goes on from CM053793.1 coordinate 795,316,488, forward strand.
TATTGTAGTATGAAGTTAGCCTATTAGGGCTTACATTGATCACTTCTGATGATCTATCCTATTAAGAGCAATTTGGGCTGCTAGATCCACCTTGTTAGAGGATTTACAAACATACAATGAAGTATGCACTCTATTAGAATATTTATACAAAAACTGTTAAGTCTACCTTGTTAAATGATTTGCAAAATTGATTCATGTATGAGGATGAAATAGTGGATCTTCTTACAACTTGATTGCTAATTAGATCCTTGAAGTACATATCACCTCTTATGACTGATGAATCTTTACTGCTCCTTACGGACCTTGTTGAATACTCTGCTCTGCTACTGATTCACTTTTTTTTTCATGTCCATTCCTTAAAAACATATTCATATATTACAAATGATTTCATAAATTACATATATACCATTCCAATAATTAAAATTGTAAGGTCGGCCAAAACACAAGTGAACAAAATATTACTAAGTCAGCCAAACAGTAGAAAACTTGGGTTCTCCAAGCTGACTTGCTAACCTTTTGATACTCAGCATCCACTGCATTACTTGGCATCATCATGCACTTGGTAGAAGTAGAAGCTCAGTCCATACTAATCACAAAATTTAGCTTGGAATTCAGTAACCATTAGAGACTCGGTAGATATAGTATCACTTGGTAAAAATTGAATCCTTCATTTACCTTGTTTTCACTCGATAAACACTATACTTCCTCAATTGGTAAACATTGGCTTCCATCACACAAACTGATGAATCGGTAGACACTATGAAGCTTGGTGAACATTGTATGCTTGGTAGATATTGTTGGACTGCGCACTCACTCAGTAGCTTCAGGAATGCTCGATATGAACTACTTAAGTGATGAATCTACAAGGTAACCACTGAATGCTTGGTATACACTATAGATTGAGTGATGAACTCAATAATCATAGAATTGAATAAGTGTTGTCACTAATGAAAAATAAAATATAATGCCAACAATCTCCCCCTTTGGCATTAGTGACAAAAAAAAACTTATGAGCCAAACATTGTGTACACTAACATACTAGATTTGATTTTTCAAAATTGATCTTTTTAAACCTGTTGTATATACATTTCTTACATTTCTTACATGTCTTTACATATCTCCCCCATAAATATGGCATGGTATATACATAGCTTATCACTGTACATATATCAATATATTCTCTCTTATTTTCTCTATTGTCTCTTACTCCCTCTTTAATTTTTACTATCTCTTACAATAATCTCCCCCTTTTTGACAATAATGCCAAAGGTAATCATACTTGTACAGAGACACCAAAATGTGAGAAAAACTCAACATGTACCTTAAGAATGAGAACCAATGTCTTGTCCCAGTTCTCTTGCAAAATTTTGCAAGTGGAGAGAGCCACTTAAACTTCTGTAGAAAGTTCAATCATATGATCTGCTATAGAAAAATTGTTATCATGGATCAATGTTTTTGAATAAGCAATGTGCTTCTGCATTGTGTCTATGATAGGAAGGATCATGTTTTGGATGTCTAATAGTGGAGATCAGATCCTTGCTTCCTCTCTCAATAGTTCTGCTTGCATATTTGACAGGAATCTGATCTTTATGTGATGTGTGGAGCTTGAACTAGGGTCAAGCTGCAACCATTGAGCACTGACCTTTAGATCTTCATAAATTTTACTCAATTTTATCTTTATTTCTTTTTTGTACTTGGTAACATCACATAGCTTGGCAAAAAGGGATGTTACATTTGTAAAAGAATTTTCAAGATTTCTCAAAATTGAAGATAGTTCAACCTACTTTATTGCAATGTGATCAAGCACTTTATTATCAAATTTCTTCTTTGTCTTTTCTATAAGCTTCTCTTGACTAGAAGTGTCCTCATTGAACTTTTGTGTGGCCTCTTCTAATAGTAACAAAATGTGTTGAGATGAATCCACCTCAACACCTATTGCCTCAATAATTATATTTTTAGCTCTTACAATTATAGTGAATTATTTATTTCCTTCATGTCTAAGTTGTTTCTACCTTTCTCTTTGCTCTAAATGCTGACTAACCAATCTCATTTCATCAACTGTGGCAGTATCCAGATCTATCTTAGGTATAATAATTTCCTTGTCCAAGTCTTTATCCTCATCAATTGTCTTGTCAATAAACAAAATTTTTAGTGGATTCTTTGACTTTACTTTAGTGCTTACAATAGTTGATGAAGATGGACTAGAGAAAAAACTTGAATTGAGCTAACTAGAGGAAAACTAAGAGAGGCGTTAACTGTATCCATAATTGATGTGCTTCTCAAAAATGAAGTATCAATAGGTAATGTACCAACTGGAATATTTACAATTGAAGTACTAACTAGAACAAAAATTGATGCTATTGAAGCTATGGATGACAAAACTATAGAATAAACTAGCAAACTTACTATACAAGCTACAATAGATGACTTGGGAGCTCATAAAGAGGGATACAGCTCAATAGATGAAGTGCTTGACACTTTCGTTGAAGATACTTGTAGCTCGGAGATGACAGGTGATGATTGAGCTATTGATGTGGCAATTGTGTTCATAGTCTCACTTGCAGACGCTATCTCCATAGTAGATGTAACAGTCTTTGGTGGAGAGTGACGAAGGGATGCAATAACTTCTACTGGAATTTTTATTGGATCTTCTTCATCCTTGTCTTCCTCTTCAACTTCATCATCATCCTTTAGTGCCTGATAATCCTCAACATCAAAAGTGACACATGGAGCATTATCTCCTTCATCATTGTCACTGTCATCATTATCATCTTTGATTTCTATAGGATCATTACTAGGCTTTTGCAAATGATAGATGTTCTTCCACATGTTTGTTACATCTCTTACAACATTCTCAATGTCCTTAATTAAAATCAAACATGTGTGAAATCTAATCATCATTTTACCTTCGTTGTCCTTCATTGTTTCCTTTATTTCTGCTTCAGTAAGACTCGATAGAAGATTCTTCAAGGATTGCTTATATATGTCCTTGGTCATTTGGGTGGCTAACTTCCACCTCGGTTGCAATCTCACCAACAACTCTTTGGAGATTTTAGGGGCAAGCTAGTCTGGGGAGTATTTCCATTTTCCCATCTTGTTAAGTACCAGTTCCTTAATCTACATTTTCTTTGCATCAATCCTTGTTTCAAATTTCAATGCCTTGAAATTTTTTATGCTAGCTCCCTCTTCCATTTGTTTCAATCTTTCTTGGAAGGTCAGTTGGGGCTTGCTAAATACTACTTCACCTTTGTTCTTACCTTTTTCTCACCTTGTGAAAATAGTTGTGGAGGCTTTAGGTGGCTTGGTAATGATTACCTTGCCCTTCTTTTTAACTAGCTCTGCCTCCTTCTCTGAGTCTTCCTCTATATATTCTAGTTCCTACTCCTCTTCTTCATCCTCACCTTTTCCTTTAGTAATCATTAGGGGCTTGATAGTAGTTTTTAACTTGGCAACCTTTCTCTTTCCTTTATTAATTGCTTGAGAAAGTTTGATTTCAAGCTCAATTCTAGCCTTTGCCTCATCATATGTTCCAAAAATTGGTTTCTTTGGATCTACTGGCTCATTCAATAGTGCTTTAATAATATCCCTGGTTTCATCAATATTCACCTCATAAGGAAGAGGTTTCACCCATGCAACTCGGGGCCTGATTGCCTGAATGTATACTTTATCACAATCAACCATAAAGCATACATCATCTTTGTAGTCTTCAACCAATTTTGGTGGAATTCAAAACCTATTATTCATCCTTTCCTTGAAATCTTCAAAATAATTATCCATGATGCGATCAAAGTTTACACCCATTTCTACTACAAACTCATTTATCTGATATAGAATAGGAATATGTTTTCTCCACACAATAGTTCCTTTCGATAGAAAGAATTTTTGTACACAGAAGAAAAGACATGTCAACAAAGAACCAAATTTGTAAGGGTTGTTCTTTGAAGTCCTAATGTTGTCCATATTCTTGTTCAGTTATATTAATAATAATTCTAATAGACCAAATTCCAAATTTTTCTTCACAACCTTGAATGCCAAATCCATGGCCTCACAAGGCACACTGTTCAAATGACTAGAGCTATAAATCTTGTGAGCAATGACATGAATGCAAAACCTTAATTCAACATCAAAAATAGTGTTAACCTTCAAACCTCTGCTATCCCATTCAGCTAGGTTTTTCTTCTAAAGTTCATCCTGACCTAGGGTTTTGGTAGGTTTTTCTTTACTTAGCATGGGGAGACCAGTAATCCTATGAATCATCTTCTTGGTGATTAATACTAGTTTCTCTAACCATAGTTGACCATTGTGCACATGACTTAGGATGTACCTAATCCACTTAATCTGGAAACTTCTCAGCATATGCGAGATATGAGTTAATCCTTTGGTCTCTAGATGCTTATGCTCAGGTTTCAAAGAGCCATTTTAACACTTATTTATCCTAGGGCATTGTCTATTTCTAGGTTTCCAATCTCTTCAATAGAACATTTGAAATGTGTAAAAATATCATTTATGAGGAGTACCTTTGGTGGAATTTGGGATTGAGCTCCATTAGGATCAAGTGACTATGCAATGACTGAAACAATTTTGAAGTTAGGCACTTTCCATTCTACACCCTTTACCAACATCTCTGAACCCTTCTTTTCCCTGCTGCTACTGCTACTCTCGGATGCCATAGATGCTTGATAAAGGATAAAAAAAATTCAAACAGATCCTTCACTAGAAAATCACCTGAAATTTCTTGGAATTTGCTTGAGTGCACCTAAAAATCTCTTAGCTCTGAAATCGTGGTGAAGAATAAAATCAAATTCTTCCTTTTTGACAAAAAAAATTTCATTAATGCTCTGTACAAAAGTAGCTGAGATGACATAGTACTTGATAGGTTGTCATTCATTCACTTTCTCAGTAGAAGCTTGCAACTCGGTGGTCAAACAAAATTTTTGTTACTCCTGACCTAGCTCAATTGAGTCTGTGACTGACCTTGCTCGGTATGACCTGATTTCTTGTGACCCTTTGTATCTGAAATACTGATTGGATCTTTTTCTTTCTTTCATTTGAAACTATTCCAAATATAGCTTGATTATATCATTCTAGATCCTCCTTTATGAATCTAATTAGAAATGGTGGAGTCACCCATTTCTTAAGTGACATGGCCATCATTTGAAATATTCTACTCGATAGATTTAGGAATCCACTATTGTCTCATCTGTTTCCAAATGTTATCAGCTTTAGCTTTCTTTTTATCTTCAATTCTTCCTATATTCATGCAATTCTTGGCTATATGACCGAGTTCAGTGCATATATAACATCTTACTATTGTATCTCTTTTTCTCAAGTGATGTCTTAAGCAGTCTTTGCCGATGTCTCCATATTCTCCACAATAATGACATCTACACCAGGTATTGTGATCCCATCCAAAGATTTCCTTAACAAGTTGTTCAACTAGATTGAATGATTTTGATCTTCATTAGACTGCCTTGTGACCATGCTTCTTGCATTTGTGACATTTGCCTTCAAATTTTTATTTTTCCTTGCATTCATTAGCTTGGTGACCATGTTGATTGTAGTTGTAGCATTTTCCATTGAATTTTGCTTTTCCATTGCTCCAACATTTGTTTGATGTATGACCTAACTTACCATAGTGATTGCAAGTAGGTTTTTGATTCCTTTGAGTACCTTGTTTAGAAGATTCACCTTCTTCATTATATCCAAGTCATGCTTTACCCTTTTGTCTATGAAGATTCTGCTCATTTTGTTGGTTTAATTGATTCATATCTTCTTGAGACTTCATCATTCTCTCAATGATTTACTTTTCAATATTTAGGTCATTTTCCAATCTTTCACTAATTTGTCTTTCAGTGATTAAATCAATCCTTAGGCTTTCATTTTTAGATCTTAGATTCATGATTTCTTCATTTGCATTGGATAGTTGATTGATAAGACTTTGATTTGCATTGATCCTTTCATTTGTCTCATTTTTAGATTTGTTTCTTAGTTCCAAGATTTCACATAGCCTGATTGATTAGATTTCTTGTTCTCTTTTAAGTTTTCTTACTTCTTCTTGTAGAGAGCCGTTCTTTGCTAGGAGTTTCTTGATTTCATCATTTGCTTCATTTGAGTTTCTTGATGATAAAAGGTCTTCAATATTTTATTCAACATACTAATGGTCATTCATTTGTCTTGCAAGTTCCTTCCTTCTCTTTAGGGATTGAGAAAGATACTCATTTGCTTCTTTGAGTTGAGCCATGGCCATTTTCAGATCTAGCTTTTCATTTTCAATTGCTTTATCAAGTCTAAATATCTTCATTTGTCCTTTGCATCTTTGCTCAAGTTGTCAAACTTTTTCCTGAGAACCACAATGCTCTAATACCAATTGTTGGAAAAAATCAAGACTAGCTAGGTTACTGAGAGGGGAGGGGTGAATCAGTAACCTCAAAAACTTTAAATCAATTCAACACTTGATCCATTTATCATTCATTCATCTAATCTACTATATACATGAGAAAGATAAACATTTATAACACCTGAACACAAAATTTTGGTGACCCAAAAACCTCCAAATAGAAAGTAAAACTAGGGTGGAGATGATACCCACAAAACTTCATTATTGTAGTATGAAGTTAGCTTGTTAGGGCTTACATTGATCACTTCTGATGATCTACCTTGTTAAGAGCAATTTGGACTACTAGATCCACCTTGTTAGAGGATTTACAAACATATGATGAAGTATGCACTCTATTAGGAGATTTATAAAATGACTATTAAGTCTACCTTGTTAAAGGATTTACAAAAATAATTCACCTGTTAGGATGAAATAGTGGATCTACTTACAACTTGATTTCTAATTAGATCCTTGAAGTATAGATCACCTCTTGTGACTGATGAATCTTTACTGCTCCTTGTGGACCTTGCTGAATACTCTGCTCTATTACTGATTCGCTTTTTTTTTCATGTCCATTCCTTAAAAACATATTCATATATTACAAATGATATAATACATTACATATATACCAATCCAATAATTACAATTGCAAGGTCAGCCAAAACACAAGTGAACAAAATATTACTGAGTCGGCCAAATAGTAGAAAATTTGGGTTCTTTAAGCTAACTTGGTAACCTTCTGATACTCGGTAGCCACTACATTACTCAACATCATCATCCACTCAATAGAAGTAGAAGCTTGGTCCATACTAATCACACAACATAGCTTAGAACTTGGTAACCATTGGAGACGGTAGATATAGTATCACTCGGTAAAAATTGAATCCTTCATTTACCTTGCTTTCACTCTATAAACACTATACTTCCATCACTCGGTAAATAGTGGCTTCCATCACACAAACTAATGACTTGGTAGACACTATGAAGTTGAGTGAACACTATATGCTTGGTAGATACCGTTGGACCACACACTCACTTGGTAGCTTTAGGAATGCTCAATATGAACTACTTAAGTGATGAATCTACAAGGTAACCACTGAATGCTCGATATACACTGTAGACTGAGTGATGAACTCAGTAATCATTCAGAATTGAATGAGTGTTGTCACTAATAAAAAATACAATATAATTCCAACATCTAGTACCTCTAACCTCCATGTCTTGAGGATCGAAGGCCTTTTAAGGCCATAATAGCATTTCCACAACCATTAACAACTCTAACATCTAAGGCACCTTAAAGACTCAATATCCCTATCTCCTAACATTATGAAATATAAAAACAACTAACAAAGGCTATTAGTGTGACCTTAGTCCTAATGATTAACTCACCTAGCCAACATCACTGGAGACCTTCTATGGTCTTAAAAAAACCTAACCTAGGCTCTTGACTTTGCTAGAGTCAAGTACAAGCCAAAAACCAATCAACAATGGAGGTTTCTTAAGTGTGCTCCTACACCAAATTATTTAATGGATTTTGAAGGGATCAAAATATAACCTACTTATTAGTTGGTTTTTATGATGATCTAAATTAGATTGGTATTAGTGCTCAAAATATTTTGAGTGTGTAGATAGAAGATAATCTGCACTAGGAAGTGTTGAGTATTTTGATTCTTGTGAATTTACTTGGTTGCAGCTATAGGTTCACTCGCTACAAATAGGTGGACATGGAGGTCTACTAAAAGGGCCATAGGAGATGGTCTAGGTCTAGAGGATATTTTTCATTGTGTGTCACCATGATACTTGGGAGAGAGGTAAGAGACGACTCCTAGGTGAGGGACAAAAGTTGGTAATTGTAGCAGCATGGAAGAGTGGACATCAAATGAGAGATGCACCTTGGAGGAAGCCAATATAAACTCCTTAGATAGGAGTCATAGTTTATAGGATAAAGGGGAAGTAATGGAGGCATCAATCAAGTGATGAACACAAAGAAGAAAAATATTTTTTTATAGATTCTCACCAAATCATTTCCATGGGACATGGAAATATTTCAAGGTTGAGAGTATGGTGCAAGAGCACCTAGTCATAAAGATATTGTAGATGATCCCAAGAAATATTATAATATTTATTGTAATTCAATACATTTTTATGTTATATTACATGTGATGGAATTAATGGTAATGCCTAAAGGCAATCTATGTAAATTTGTCAAGAAAGTACAAAAATATAAAGTTGTAATATTGAAAAAAGTGCAAAAAGGGTTAAAAGCATGTAATAGGTTGGTTCAAAAGTTTATTACGAAGTTGTAAACTACCAAAAAAACTATAAAATAATTTTATTTTTTATCCAAATAATTAATCAAAAGAAGGAAAAGAAGGAAACACTTTGGATCTATTTTTGGAGATTTTCTATATTATTGTTTTGATTGGTATTTTAGTTTTTTTGTTGCTTCCAAGACTTGTATAGACATGTACAGCCTCAAGACCATGCATAATCTATATATTTTTATAGAAAGATAAAAAATCTTCCTCCTTTTTTTTGTTTGGATTAATTCCATTAAGTTTTGAAGAAGTTATGAGCATTTTAGTAAAAGTTATTGTTTGGAAATTTGGGATTCTCTGACTATAGTCAAATTGAAGCATTTGTTATAGACATATTTGAAGAATAGGAACCTCTAAATAGATTAATTTGAAAGATATGTGAATCTAATTTCATTTACATTTTTTAATGAGTTATTTTTATGCAAATTTATGGAATTTATGGATCTTTTAGTGGAAATGGTTGTTTTAATATCTTCAATGGAGTTGTGGGCATATATTTGCATCCTTGTAATGATTTATGGATTGGAAGAATAAATGTCCTACATATTTGGAAATTAGACTTAAGGAGTCTTAAAATTAAATATTTTTCAGATCATTTGGTTTTTTTTATGAAAGATATTGGACTTATTAGGCAAGGTTACAAGTTTTGTTTCTAGTTTATGATAGTCAAAATGGGTCTTGGTATAGAGACCATAACTTATACTTGGTTTATTGAATTTGTCTCAAATTTTAATATTTTTTAGAAGACTAGTTTGGAACAATTCCACAAAATATTTTGGCAAGAAACTATCAAGAAAAAAACTTATGAGTAATATCCTCTCAAATAGAAGTCAAACCATGTGAATGGTGGAGTATTGATTAACTTGGGTTGAAATATATTATGTTTTACCTCATGAGATGCCTATAATTAATGGATTTATTTAATGGATTTTCAAGGGATCAGCATGTATCCTACTTATTGGTTTGTTTCTATGATTCTCTACATCAACTATCCATGTGTCAAAATCTTGTAATGTCACTTTGGTTAAGCTTTTGAAATCTTTATTTTGTGAGGATGTGAAGACCATGGATCTTCTCAAGATTGTGGGGTTGTTGTCAAATTGCTAATTCCTTTAATTCTTTGGTCCCACTGGATAGGTTTCACTTCCTCACATTCTCTCTTTGGTTAAGAACAATGCATCTTCAAGTCACAAGAATGTGACATTTGTAAATTTTCAAGGAAATCAATGGTTGTAATAACAACTTACCTCGAGGGTTACAATTAGGAAATTTTCAACATTAAGGGCCAAAAAAAATATGACCCATGGTTCAGTAAAGACATGAGTTAGGGAAATAACCTTATTTTACTAAAAAAATTAAAAAGAATAAAGAAAGATGCTAAAGAATAAACTTAGAAAGGTACTAGGGTTTTTCAAAGTATTTTTCAATATTATCTAGGGTTTTTACATATCTCCTACCCTAACCAAAGGTGTGACCATTAAAATTTTAAAAAATACCTTAAGAAGTTATGAGACAATAGGGTACAAAAATTATGGGTTTTCTAAGGTAAAATTGCACACAAAAATTCAAACCCTAACTACTCAAATAGTTAAAACTGGATTATCATAATCAACTCTTTGAGATTTTAACAAGGTGAAAAACAAGGCCAACACACCCAATTAAAATGTTGTGAGATTCCAATGTGATTTATATCTATATCAGTGTTCGACATTTAGTCAAAAATTTGTTATGCCAAGCCTATAGTGATTAGTCACAATTCATTTGTTAATAATGTGCTTGTTTGTAGGATTCAACAACATAGAGTTCATATATTTATCATGGAGGTGATGACATGATTAAGTTTGTGCCCCAAATATTCTTATAGCCTTTAACAAGACCATATTGAAGATGTGTTAAACTCAATCATATCTTTGTAGTAGCACATGCATAGCAATAACAATTATTATAGCTAATAGAATCTTTAGTGCCTTATCTAGTGCTTATTTTATTTGGTATTCAATAACTCATATTACATAGCAGAGGTTGATGCAATTTCATTGTATCTTTTAATCAATTTGGGGTGACATAAATCAAAATAAGGTGGAATAATTATGCCTACTAAACCCATTTAGACTGTTGGTAGTATGTTGTAGATGGGAGAAATTTTAACTACATTTAGTCAAACAGTTCACATGGCTTGTTTTTCAACACTTCATTAAATCAATTATTTTTTTTTTTTTTAATATTTGTCAAATGATTATGGTACATACAAAAAACATATTATTGCTTTCGTGAGGCAGAGTTCTTCTTGAAGTAATTTTTGCCATGTCTTCATGTTCATGTTGAACATTCACAACTACATTTAACCAAGCAGTTTAACCATATTTAAGATATTAAACAAATGGACATCCTCATTGTTTGATGCATATGGACAAAGATAGATGAGTTCTTATCTTAGTTATGTTAAACTTCAACCCATACCATATCTTTACCAACCCTTCATTTGAATAAATATTTGAATGGTATGAACATCATTCAATTGAACTATCACACACATAGAACATTTTCTCTTTCTGCACTTACACCTTGTAAAATTTGGTAAAGCACCTTTAATTTTGGTGATAGATATCAATACTTGAGAGGTTATTCAATAGCTTGTTTAAACTATCACAACTTGTATATTGTATTAGATTTAAATCATCACATTATATTATCAAGAAATCTCCCATATTTTAATAAATATTTTTTTTTTAACTCTCATGGCTTCCTCCATTATCTGTGCCTTTGAGTATTTGAATTGTACATTTGAAGTTAAATATTTTAAAACCCATTTAGAGATGTGAAAGAGAACTTGGGAACACTTCACATTCTATTTAATTTCAAAACTTCTTATGAAACCTATCCTATGCATGTCATCTCTATCTATCAATAGTATTTTTTCATGAGTTATCATATGATAGTTATTTGAAGTTAAAATCTAGGTTAGAATTTTTAAAATCCTTAACTTTTAAATTTTTTGAAAAATTAGAACTTTAGTATCTTTGAATTTCTTAACCTCATTTGGTTAGAGCCTTAACCTTTTAGTTAAAGCTCTAACCTTTTCCCTTAACCTTTTTGGTTAAAATAAAGCTTCACCATGGACTATTAACTCTAAAAATTTAGGCTTTTAAAAAAAATTTACTCTTTCTATTTTAAATAATTAAAATTTGAAGCTTGTAACTTTTGGATGGAAGCTCCAATTTTGGAAATTCAAAGTGTTGGATGGATCTGGGAATGAACCAGAGCCTTTGAAATCATAAGAGCATCAAGAATTGAATGAAAAGTCAACCATTTTTTTGTGGTTCCATAACACACAACCCATTAACTACTAGGAATGGGGAACCCCTACTTTTTTTGGGTCCTTGAACTCACAATTCAGGATTCGAAAAATGTTAGAGAGTCAAAAAGTAAAATTGTAAAAATTAAAAAAATTGGAAAATTAGAAAAAAATAAAATTTTGGAAAATAAAAAAAACTTTAAAATTAGAAAATCAAAAAAAATTTAAAAATTGAAAAAGTCATAAAAAATATATAATTTAAAAAAATATAAAAATTACAAGACAAGAATATATATATATATATATATATATATATATATATATATATATATATATATATATATATATATATATATATATATATATATATATATATATATATATATATATATATATATAATAACACATCTGTGCAGCACACATATGCATGGGGTGCGCACCACCTATGGTGGTGCATTGCACGCACCTATGCACTTGTGCAGTGGCTATAAAGCGCCCCCCCCCCACCTTCCAAAATTTTCTTTTCAACACTTTACAAAATACAAGTGTTCTCCAAACTAAGGTACAAGACCAAATTATATTCACATGTACATTTTGTGTCGCACTTCATGCCCATTTCTTTATGTGCCAAAACCCTACTATGCACGCTTCGTACACCAAACACCTTCTGCACACACTTGGTCTCGTGTGTTTCTTCAAAATGTCCCTACGAGCACACTGTCATCATCGTGATGCTACATGTGCTTGGTGTCATGCACCTTAGCATTGCACATCTTCACACTGCGCATCGTGTTTGCCCTTGTGCCACGTGTGTGCTATCAAGCCACGCCGCACATACACTTTAAAAATAAATTTAATAAAATGAAAAAATAATAGATTTAAAAGATAAATAAAAGCATCCAAATCGAGCATCTCATTTTTATTTTTCATGTTTATTTTTCATTAATAAAATTTGAGTGCTTTTGTCTTATTTTAATTTTTAGGTTCTCGATATTTTTTTGAACTAATAAATGTCATTCCCATGTCATGCAGATATTATGGCATCTACATCTAGAGAGAAGATGGCACCCAAGCCCATTATATTCAAGCTCCAAGGCATACCATCAAAGTTGAGGTTCCATGATGATCATGCAGAAATCAAAGACACTAATTTGGGACATACAAACTTGGGAGAGTTCCTTAGAATCTATAACAAACCCACTGAAAGGTTAGCTCTGATATCCACCTTAATCCATTTCAGGTTGGTAAGTGTGGCTTCACATCCAGTACCAGTCTAGTCAATGGAGTTGATTATGACACTGGCACAACACTTTTTCTTTGAGGAGGGAGTGGTTAAGAGTGTGACAGAAGAAGTGGTCCTTGACCTCTGACCTAACAACATTGAGAGGGTCTTCCACCTCCCAAGGGTAGATCATTTCATCAGACTCTCCTATGAAGTAGTAGAGAGATGGTATAGGGAGCACCCCAAAGAAGCATTGAAAATCATCTAATCCTCCTACCTCATTGAGAAGACTCATTTGGGCAGAGTCATAGGAAAGGTGGACATGACAAGGGGATACATGAAGGAAGATATTGGCTATTCTATCATCCTTTTGAGTAGAGTGATGGGTTTACTAGTAGCTGGCCACCTCAGCACTTTCATGGTTAATTTCATTAAAACAATCAAAACAAGGATGTCACTAGATTGGCCACCACCCTAAGTGAAAACTTGTGAGAGCAATTAGGAGTAGTTAAGGACAAGAAGAAGTTCTATATAACTTCTTACATGGTTTATCTTCTTGCAAAAAGGGTGAAAAACTACCCCAATTTGTACAAAAGAGGCAATGTACAAGATCCTAATGCCTTGGCCTTATATTGTCTACCCTCAACAAGTGAGGAAGAAGCTCTTAGCACAAAGCAAGGAGTACAAAATCGTGAATGACATATTCATTTTTGCAGTCATCTGATTCATAGAGGGAGATTATGCAAAGAGGTTATCTAATGAGGCAAAAGCATAGATAATAGCTCTCAGGGCCTACTACATCCAATTTAATACATTCACATATCTGCAGGTAGCTGGTGCATCTATCAACCCTAAGAAGCTCCCCAAATATCCAAGCAACAAACTAGTGTTATTGGAGATTACCTTGTAGATTGAATCTATGTATGAGAGGGTGAAGAGACAAAGGAGACCTTGTTGGACATGGCCCCTCATCATTGGACTAATTTCTCACAAAATTTCTCACTCAGGGTGGTGGCCCAGTCTAGTGACATTCTTTCCATTTTGATTGTTTCAATGAAATTAACCATGAAAGCATTGAGGTGGCTAGCTTCTAATAAACCCATGACTTTTCTCAAAAGGATGTATTCAAGTTCCAAGGCATACCATCAAAGTTGAGGTTCCATGATGATCATGTAGAAATCAAAGACATTGATTTGGGACATACAAACCTAGGAGAGTTCCTTAGAATCTACAACAAACCCATTGAAAGATTAGCTCTAGTATCCACCTTGATCCTTTCTAGGTTGGTAAGTGTGGCTTCACATCCAGTATTAGTGCAATCAATGGTGTTGATTATGACATTGGCACAACACTTTGTCTCTAAGAAGAGAGTGGTCCTTAACCTCCAACCTAACAACATTGAGAGGGTCTTCCACCTCCCAAGGGTAGATCAATTCATCAGAATCTCCTATGAAGTAGCAGAGAGAGGGTATAGGGAGCACCCCAAAGAAGCATTAGAAATCATCCAATCTTCCTACCTCATTGAGAAGACTCCTTTCTGTAGGGTCACAGGAAAGGTGGACATGACTAGGGGATACATGAAGGAAGATATTGGCTATTCCATCATCCTTTTGAGTAGAGTCATGGGTTTACTAGCAATTGACCACCTCAGTGCTTTCATTGTGAATTTCATTGAAACAATCAAAATAGTAAGGATGTCATTGGATTGGGCCACCACCCTGAGTGATAACTTTTGTGAGAAATTAGGGGTAGTTAAGGACAATAATAAGTTCTATATGACTTTTTAAATGGTTTATCTTCTTGCAACAAGGGTGAAAAACTACCTTGATTTGTACAAAAGAGGTAGTATGCAAGATCTTAATGCCTGGCCTTATATTTTCTACCAAATGACATCTACATGCATGTTTCATGTCACACTCACCTATGCTTTTGTGCACCTATTGTGTCACTCATGCCCATGTAGTGCATGTGCTTCACACCGTGTGTGTCTGCATGCACTTCATGCCCATTGTTTTGCATGCCAAAACCTTACTACACACTCCACATGCCAATACCCTACTCTATGTGCTCCACACACCAAACACTTGCTATGCACCACTGTACATGCTTGGCATTGTGAGTTTCTTGAAAATGCCCCCACGATTACACTGTCATCATTGCACTATTGTGTGTGCTTGACATTGTGCACCTTAATGTCATGCGCCTTAGTGTCGCGTGCCTTGTTTTTCATTGTGCCATGTGCGTGCTATCAAGCCGTGTCATGCATACACTTTAAAAATAAATTTAAAAAAATTAAAAAATTAAAAAATTAAAAATATATAATAATAAAATGAAAAAATAATAGATTTGAAAAATAAATAAAAGCACCCAAATTGAGCATCTCATTTTTCTTTTTCATTTTTATTTTTCATTAATAAAATTTGAGTGTTTTTCCATTATTTTAATTTTTAGGTTCTTACTATTTTTTTGAGCTAATAAAAGTTGTTCCCATGTCATGTAGATATTATGGCATCCACATCTAGAGAGAAGATGGCACCCAAGCCCATTGTAATCAAGTTCCAAGGCATACCATCAAAGTTGAGGTTCCATAATGATCATGCATAAATCAAAGACATTGATTTGGGACACATGGACCTGAGGGAGTTCCTTAGAATCTACAAAAAACCCACTAAAAGGTCAGTTCTGGTATCCACCTTGATCCATTCCAAGTTGGTAAGCATGGCTTCACATCTAGTATCACTGTAGTTAGTGGAGTTGATTACGACACTGGCACAACACTTTGTCTCTAAGAAGAGAGTGGTTAAGAATGTGACAAGAAAAGTGGTCCTTGACATCTGACCCAACAACATTGAGAGGGTCTTCCACATCTCAAGGGTAGATTAATTCATCAAACCCTCCTATGAAGTAGTAGAGAGATGGTATAGGGAGCACCCCAAAGAAGCATCAAAAATCATCCAATCCTCCTATCTCATTGAGAAGACTCCTTTGGGTAGGTTCATAGGAAAGGTGGACATGACTAGGGATACATGAAGGAAGATATTGGTTATTCCATCATCCTTTTGAGCAGATTCATGGGTTTACCAGTAGCTGGCCACACCAGCACTTTCATGGTTAATTTCATTGAACCAATCAAAATGGCAAGGATGTCACTGGACTGGGCCACCACCCTGAGTGAGAACCTATGTGAGCAATTAGGGGTAGTTAAGGATGAGAAGAAGTTTTATATGACTTCTTACATGGTTTATCTTCTTGTAGAAAGGTTGATAAACTACCCCATTTTGTACAAAAGATGTAGTATGCAAGATCCCAATGCCCAGCCTTATATTATCTACCGTCAATTGGTAAGAAAAATCTCTTGGTGCAAAGCAAGGAGTATAGAATCATTAATGAAGCATTCATTTTCACAATCATCTTATTCATAGAGGGAGATTATGCAAAGAGGTTATCTGATAAGGAAAAAGCATAGAGAATAGCTCTCATGGCCTACTTCATCCAATTTAAGACATTCAAATATCTGCGGATAGCTCATGCATTTATCAACCCTAAGAAGCTCCCCAAATATCCAAGCAAAAAATTGGTGTTATTGGAGATTATCTATAGATTGAATCTACATATGAGAGGATGAAGAGACAAAGGAGACCCTGTTAGACATGGCCCCTGCTCATTGGACCATACTAGGTCAAACAAAAGAAATATATTCCATCTTTTAAGTGGGAATGGGAGAATTATCCCCTCAAAGAGTACAATTCCCCTAGGATCTATTTTGATAATATCAGGAGAGTGGAGAGTCTGGCTGGTAAGGAGTTCCACCATGAAGATGCTATTGAAGATCATTGGATGAATGCAAAAAATGACTACGATGTCTGCATAAGGGACTATTATAGGATGACTTTATATCTAGTAGAGAAGGCTCTCAAGCTAAACATCCTAGAGGAAATAAGGCAATAAGATTCATGGGAGCTATTGGACCCCCTTTTCAACTTAGACAAAATAGGAGAGAGGCCCATCATGAATGTTGAGGTTGAAAGGGAGGAGGGTGATGATATTACTCATGAAGCAAGGCATGTAGTTAGAATGACTAAGGATTGGATCAAGAAGCCTTTTCAACTTGATCTAATGCCTAACACTATGGTCTTTCACACTCAAGCCTGCCTTGAGAAAGGTAGAGGGAAGAAAGTTACAATTCCAACCTTTGTAGCCTAATCTCCCATCAGGCCAGAGATAGTATACCAACTTGACCACCCAGTTGGATACTATCATCCTCCAAAGAGGAAGGGAAAGAATAAAAGGAAGAGAACCTCCCCTCAGAGGATTCAAATCAAATAGGGTGAAGTGCAAACAAATTCCCATCAGTAGGAAGAAAGTGTACAAGGGTCTAAGGATACTTGTGCTTCCCAAGTCTAGGATGACCCTCAATTGCCTCCCTTTGTGCCTAGCCAATCAAAAGAGGGAGAGAGTCAATAGGTTTCTATTCCTCCTTCACAAGAAGAGCTAGCATCCCCTTCTACCTCCACAAAGAAAAAGACAATTAAAATCTAAATGAAGAAAAGGAAAACGGCGTTTAGGAGAATGGTGCCTTCCTCATCTATCCCTTAAACCATTCCAAAAAGAGAAGAGGAAGAAGAAGAGGAACAAGTGCCCTTGCAAACAAGAACTAGGCTACCTACAACCATAGAGAAAGAAAGGAGAATTAACATGGGTACATCACCATCCATCGCAATAGGACCCCTACAAGTCTCTTCTTTGAAAGATGAAGTATAGCAATGGGTGGATGAGCAGAGTGAAGAGGGTGATGACATTTTCAAAATGTCAGATTTTGATTTTATGCCCATGGGAAAAGAGCTAGTTGGTGATAAGATCAGGGATACCTCTACAAGTGAACCTCAACAAGAAGACTACACATAGATGATGCCAGATTCATAGGGTCCCAATCTTACTCCCCTATCTCCACCACAAGTCATGGTGGTAGATAAAGGCTCTGTTACTCCTTTGCCTTAGAGTTCAAAAGAGGAACAATTTTAGAAGGAACCATCACAAGGGGAGGAACTAGAACAAATGGTGACTGATGAAGTGTCAAAGGAGGGACAAATGGTCAAATATTCTCAACCACCTTCCCAAGAAACTAAGGTGCAAGCTATGGGGTCCACTAAAATAGAGGCTATAGAAGAAGAGCCTACACAAAGTGGAAGTACTCTAAGGAGGAGTGATAAGGGCAAGGAGGTAGCAGAACATACTCCATCCTTGAGAGGAAAGTCTTCTACTAATTACATTCCAAGATGGCTCTAGAAAGAACTAATGAGGAGTACCCAACCTCTATTTTGAGCTACTGAGGAAGACATTTTTGAGATTGTAGAGATTTTAAATAAGCTCGAGTCTCTATTGCATGAGGCAAGACCCTTTTGAGGTGTGCATCTCTGTAAGTGTGCAAGTCTGTGGGTTCACAGCTCTAAAAGTGCACATTTTTTGAAGTTCCATCGACAATTAACTGCCAGTTCCAAAAATAGAGCTTTTCATCATTAGAAACACATTTTGATGGCAGTTTAACTCCAAAAAACACCCTATGAAGGATCAACTTCCAATTTTGGCACTTCCAGACACTTCCACTTTGACTCAGAGCTTTCTCATTCTTTCTTCTCTTATAATTCTTTATTTTTTAACATGTAAAGGGCTCATGCATCCAATTAATGAATAAAATATGGATGGAGTCCTACTTAGCACCAATTAGATTTTAGTTTGTATATAATTAGTTTATTTGATTATTTAAAAGAATTTTTATTGCATGAATAATGTCTCACTCTCAACACAAATTGAAGAGATGATTTCTTATAAATACCCAATTATAATATGTAATGAGGGTCGTCATTATTTTGCAATAAAATTATGCTTTTGGTGCTCGCATTTGGAGTGTAGTAACTCTTTCCTGAATGTGTCATTGTTTGGTGGATTTATTTTCATGGAATTTTGATTGAGCCAAAGGTTTATTGCTTTGTTTGTAGTTGTTCATTTCATTAGTTCTAGTGTTTGTTATGGTATTGATGAATTCTGCTAGGTAACTAGCTTGAGAAGAAATCATTGAATTTTGCTTACATAACTTTTCATCTCACATGAGTGCACTTTTCATGGTCTTGTGATCTGATGAAGGGTGAAACATCATACACTCATTAAGTTTTCTCACTGACAATTACATCAGTGGAATCAAGGAAGCATTGCTCCTTCTTTCATTGGTTATTTAATGATCTCTTTGAAAGCTTAATCCATAGACGTGTCATTCTCCATAACTTATGTCTGTTAGAAATTTTCAATTTCATGTTATTTACTTTCAAGTTTTTTTATTTTCTTTGCTAACCCCCTTTTTTAGAGTAGGAGTCCATATTGGTTGCATTGTTAGATTGCATTCATAGAAAAACATTATTTTAAAAAAAGAAACATAGTTCTTTTCCATGTGTTATTTCGAAGCAACATGTTGGTTTTCCATCTCATCCAAAATCAAAATGAACCAACAAAGGCCTCCTTATGAAAAATCACATTTATCTTCAACTAAATGGATTCTAGTAGATCACAAGATCAACTCAAAACCTTGGAGGTTATTCATAAAATCAACTTTTCAAGAGAAGAATTTGCAAGAATTCCTACCATTTAGCATCGTGCATAACAACAGCTCAATAGAAGTGGTGCTAGAAGGAGGATCGAATTTTTTATTCTCAAAAAGGGAAGAAAATTTTTTGCACTTTTTTCCAAATTCTATATTTTCCACAAGTTCTAAAAAAAATTGAATTTTTGGGAAGTTCAAATGCGTAGGTGCACAAGTGTGCAGATCTGCAGGTCTGTAGATCTATAGATCTGCAACTATGTGGTTGCATAAGTGCGTAGAACTTTTTGGTTTGCAAAATTCAGTGGTGTGAGAAAGTGTACTTCTGCAAAGGTGTGCTTTTTCTAGAATTGATGCAAACTAGAGGATTTTGATCTAGAATCCCCATTTCAGCAAGCATTAAGGTCTTCACTTAGGGCACAAAAGTTTCTTGAGCTTACCCACTTTCGCAAACCATGCAATGATAAGGGAGTACCCTGAATTCAACCACTTCAATTCAAACTTTCATCATCTTCTTCAACTCTACCTCACCTCCAACCACGTAGTGGACCACCACATTTTCCCATATTTCTACCTCCACAATAGCCACCTTTAGATCTACCAAATCCTTTGATGACCTTCTTCACAAATGTAGTAGACTCACCAATAAACTTGAGAGGTGCACTCCATGACCTCCCTAAGAATCCTGAGAATTTTTTCCCAAGGTTCATCTACAAAGAAACATGAACCATTGAAGACCACATTAAATTCTTCAAAGAAATTTGCAACCAAAAGTAGATTGCCAATGAGGATGTGATCCTTCATTTATTCCCCTACTCTTTGGAGGAAGTTGCTTACAATTGGTATGTCAATTTTCCACTTAGATGTATCAGAGATTGGAATACTTTCAAAAAATTATTCTTTGAGCAATTCAAAACATTCATCAACCCAATTGTGATGCATCAAGAATTCATATCAATCAAAAGGGACCCAACTGAGATAGTTTCTCACTTCCACATGGCATATCACAAGCTAGAGGCATCATATACTATACCTATTGAGGTAGCTATTTAGATTTATTTGAATTCCATGGACCCTCTTACTACTATCTTTCTTAGAAGGCTTCCTACAGTAGATATCAATACATTAGAGAAGGTTTTCATAGAAGCAATAACTTTGACCAAGCAAGCCAATCCTAATGGAAGAGGATTGATGCTCCCACCTCAAGCTATCATGGAAATGCCAATGTACACCATTAGAGTACCTACTATGCCTAGTCAAGTTATACCAGCAAATCGAGTTCCACTATAGTAGGCACTCACTCCACAAAACCTTACACTAACTTATCTAGGGTATGAGCCTCCTAAGACAACTTTCTTCAAGAAGAAAGCAATGGTTCCTATAGAAATAGACAATAACTTCATTTCAGAATTTGATCAAATTAAAAAGACTGTCACAAATTAACAATGAAATGATTCATCTTAGGTTTTCACAAGGATAAAATAACAAATTTCAAACAAACAATGTTGGTCCTTAAAACAATAATTATGGCCAAAGTTACAGCAGAAACTTTAATAGAAACAACAATAATCCAAGAAAAAACAATGGGGGAAACAACTTCAATCCTCCTGATCACAACAATGACTTTTAGAAATAGAACTAATAGTGGATCACACATCTGAATAGTGGAAGTATTCCAGCTGATAACAACAATAGCAATGTTTAGTACGTAAATATCAATCAGTATAATGATGGTCATAGTGCACCTAGCAATGATGGTTCACACTACAATGGGAATCAAGAGGTGGCTCAAAGCTCTCAAGAAATTGATAATTCTACTCCCCTGCAATTTAATGCCATGTTGTTGGAATCCTAAAACCCCATGCAAAAGTCATAGCTAGAACATTCAATCAACAAAGAGTTCTCATTTCCATTCAGCCAAGAACCTGACCTTCAACATGAAGAAATGTTTACCTTTTGTAGCAAAAATTGGAATATGTACAACTTGAGAAGTAGAAAGGAACCTCTAACAAATGGAATTCCTCTAGTGCTACAACCAATACCTCTAGACCCAAGGGTGAGTAACAACCCAACACCGGTAAAACCCCCACTTGGAGGACAACAAAATCAAAACCAAGCCAATGTGCCAACAATATTGAAAAACCCTACTTGGTCTACCAAAAGATAGAGTATGGCAAAAGACTTGAAATGAACAAAATCCAATATGTCTATGTTTGACATGTTATAAAACTGTCTGCAATAACAAGAAGCACTCATGAATACTCTAGACCATACATAAACTTCCCACAATGCTAATACCACCCCTCAAAAGGTGGCGTCACAAAAAGTTAACAGTATGGAGGCATTGCCTACCATGTTTAAAGGCAAGGTAGAGGTGCCCCCATTTTCACCTAGTTTAAGGATATATGGGAAGAATCTTCATAATTGCCTTATTGATTTAGGAGCTTTGTGCAATGTCATGCCTTTATCCATAGCACAAAAATTTGGGGTCACCCCTCAAACCACTAACTAGGTAGTGATATAGTTGGACAAAATAGAGGTCAAAGTCATAGGTGTATTAAAAGATGTATGGATATAGTTAACAGTCAACCCTCAGATTCAAGATGTCATTGATATACATGTGGTTGATATTCCAAAAATGTACAGATTGCTCCTTAGTAGAGAATGGACAAAGTGTCTAAGGGGATGGTTTTACATAGATTTCACCTAGCTTTGGTTGCCATGGAAAGTTTTGAACAATCAAATCAAGATAGATGCAGAGCCCAAGTTAAAAAAGATGATCACCAATTACAATGCCCCTAATGAGGTAGCCTTCTTCTAAATAGATCTAGGCTCCTACAAGGTCATTGTTTTTTATACTATGTCAACCAAAAAACCAAACTATTAAGATATGGACCCCATGATCTCAGCCTAAAAAGATGAGGTCATAAAGCAATTCATAGACCAAATGATAGCTAACCTACAATGTCTACAAGAAGAGGTGGATCCCAATATTCTCTTCCTTCTATGATTTTTTCAATTGCATAAAGTTAGTCATTTGAAGTTTGAATGTTCATCATGTCAAGAAGCAGTTGCTAGAGTGTTGACCCAAATGGTCAAAGTAAAGAAAGTTGATGATCCACAGAAGGAACCTATTGAAAATCAAACTCCTACAAATGTGTCTAATGTTGTCAAAGAGATTGAAGGTGAAACTGAAGATTTGAATGCATCATATAGTGATACCTCCTTAGATGGTGGTGGGTTTTCTTCTCCTCCACCTAGAATTATCAAAGTACATAGAAGAAGAAGGTACATAAAATGCCAAGGATGGACTTCAGTGATCATTCATCCTCTACCCAAAGTTGAAGAAATTTAAGAACTAATAGGAGAAATTTAGGACAAACAAGAGAAATGCACCTCCTCGTTAGGGATTTACAATGGAGAATCTATTGGGACAAAAAATTACATGCTTTATTTTTAGTCCCATTTCAGAATTTGATAAATCAAGCCCCATAAATGCTTGTGTAATTGACTCTACCTTTAAAACCCTTAAGGTGTTCAATATTTCTGACACCTTTCATTTAGTTTCCCTAAACATTCCATGATGATAATTTATCATTCTGAGTTATCTAACAAAGTCTTATTTTGAACCAATCATAAATCTACTTTCTACCCCAATTAATATGCAGAATACAGTCAAGAACCTATTACTTTATGCAAATTTTCCACATCTTTTGAAATCCTTTAGTCCCTTCTCAAATTCTTGATTAGGGCATGCCTTTTAAACCTTAGGCAAGTATGAAATAATGTTTTCATTAAATCTATTTTAAGTTTAAGGTAATCATGATTTAGGTGGTTTTAAATCTAAAAGAGTTTCATTTCAAACTTACCATGCAAGTCTCGATGATCGTTGATCTTGTTCAGATCGACAGACCCTACATTCTTGCATTTTCAAGATGTGAGGCCATTACAAAATGCGAGGAAGCACGAAGAGGGCATGTAGCATAGTTTGATTATGTGGGTCCGAGATAATTCAAAGCATGACTCACCATTGATCTTGGGTAGATCAACAGATGCCTCTTACCCACAAGATGAAGATGAGCATGGTTTAAACAAAGTGGGAAAGTGAATAAGTGACATATGTCCCTTGTGAAGACACAACGGGTGTTTGTAGAAATGAAGAGGACAAGTTATGAATATCCTCGATCTGTGAGAGATTGACAGATGAAGCATACTCACATTTTCAAGATGCACAATAGACAAACATTGTGAGAATGCCACTTTGCGACATGTGGCATAGTGGGAGCAAGTGTGGAGGTGATGATGTCATGGGCGCAAAAGTTTTGAATGTCGTAGTCAGGTTTGTCAGAGCATGTACATTGAAAGGTCATTTCTAATTGGTTAGGATCATTTTAGTGGGCCGCCAAATATTGAAATCTTGAATCACTATCAATTTAAGCCAGCATCAAGGGCTAGCATTTTCCTGCATTATTTAATCTCAATATGTTTTTAATAATGCAGGTAAATAGGTTGTGGACACATATCGCGATTGACCAAGTCATGCCATTTTGAAATGCCATGTGTTTTGTGATAAAGGAACAGTGAAATGGTTATTGTATGAATAGCATATAGATTTTACAGATAATTCTAATACAATAGTGTGATCTTGTATCTTGTTTTATGCATTCCTAATGTACTTATTTCAAGGAGATAAATACAATGTGCAGAAGGTTTTGAATTACAATATAATTCTGTCTCCTTTCTTCTTGAATTTGTAATTTCATATGTTCAAGAACAAAGAGCTTGAACCTATTTGCAATTGTTCGGTTGTATGTTTGAGGTTTGCTTGCCTTTGACTCAAGGAGTCATATAATTGCTTGTGGTTTCAAACTAGGTTGTAGATTCATTAAGAAGGATGTGTGAAAATATGGGGTTATATTGGATATTGTTGTCTAATTCATAAGGTGAACAGACTAAACATGAATGTCTCAACATATGCCATATGTTGATTAATGTTCAAGGATGCGTAATTCTGAAGTATAAGATTGCCCCAATGGATAAGGCACTGGTCATTTGTAGGATCATTAAGTTTTTTGCTGCATATTGGACATGTTGTCTTTTCTCAATATAAATCAATCTTTTTCCATTCATGTTGAAGTGGATATAAAATTTTAAACCCTCACTCAGTTTATGAATAATATAGGTTTGCATCTAGCTATTGTAGAATTTGTGTTGTTTCATAAGCCATTAGGTGATATTAGGGGTTTCGGCTATTGTCATAGATCTTGATTTTGTTTATTACACTAGTTCCATAGGTCAGATCTAAAGAGGTTCACCCACCTAGGTTTTGCAGAGCCTGAAGTAGAAGAAGGGTCATGCCTTATAGTTGGCTATGTGTCTTAAATGATATGTTGATGATGGGAGTTAGCTGCCCCTAGATGTGTCATATTCTCATGGGGATAATTGGAAACCCTCTAGCATTTTCAAACACCAACAAAATGGAAACTTTGTTGGGGAATGTATTGAATCAAATCTAAGACAAACCTTGAGAATTTGAAAAGAAGAGATTCAATACAGCAGGAGAAGTGCATTAAAATGTTTCAGTAGTAAGTTCTCTGATGTTCTTTCCAGTTTTCTTACTCCAAATCATGCACCCCAGTATGTTTTATCCACTTGCAACAATAACTTAATGGTTGAGTTCAGATTGTGTTGTTACTGAATTTTATTCAATTCATCTGTTTGTTGTTTTCAATAGTGTTGTTGCAATTTCAGAGTCAGAAGTGATCAAAAGTTTGTCTCTCTTCAAGGTGTTTGGTGACTTTCAAAGTTTTCAAGTTGAATTTTTAGTTCAGATCTGTAGTGTTATGAATCATGTTTAAAATCTTTCTCACAATAGTGAGTGGTGACTCTATCTAAAGGATCTCTAAACCATTAAAGATCGGTGATATATAAATTGTTTTCAAGAGTTTTCAGTGGAATCAAGCAGATCTGAAAGTTAGGTGAATTTGCAAGCGAGAAGAGAGATCTATTATAAGTTTCTAACTAATAAGTCTAGAAGTGTTGTTTGATTTGCTATTATAAAAGTCTTTGAAATGATAAAAGATGAATCACAGTAGTGATTTCATTTAATTCTCCTCAATGAGATGGCGACTCTGTAAGGTTATGATCAGTGGTGTAAAGAATTGAGATTAACACCAAGCCAATCAGCAGATCAGTGATTTCAGGCAGCAACACTTGAGGTATGTCATTTTCATGATATTTTCTTGTCATGAAAGAAAGTAAGTTTTACATATGTGTTCTCTGTCAAGTGAAGTTTCAGCACTAAGAAGAGGAGAATGGTTTTAAGGTTATACACTTCATTGGATTGAATTTCAGTCAGTTGTTTTTAAGTTTGTGAAGTGTGTTTAAAGTTCATGGGTAGAAGGGTATAGATCTACTGCTAATTATAAATCAAAAGTTATTATAGGTAAATGAGGTTCAATTGTGTTAAGAATGTCAAGATTCATTTCACCTAATATGCAATCAGTTAATGAAATGCCTAGATCCATTTCTACCAAATGGTATATGCCATTGAATTTCAATGGTATTCATGGTTTCCCAAATATCATTCCTAATGATGTTAGGAAAAGTTTGCCTAAGTTTAGTGGGAACCATCTTATTTCAGCTAGTCAGCATGCTCAAGTTTTCAGTGACTTGATGGGTGACTATGAAATTGCTCATGAAGATGTTCAGATGAAATTTTTTGTTTAGACTTTAGAAGATGATGCTAGGGACTAGTTTTCATTTTTACCAGCATGTTCAATTTTATCCTAGGATGAGTTACTGTCAGCCTTCATAATGCAGTTCAGGGAAAGAATAAGCATCTCTAATTATTTTGATAAGTTTTTGAATATCCAAGTCAGGAATGGTGAGTTAGTTCCTAAATTTAATATCAGATTTCCTAAGGTTTTAAATGAAATTCCTAAAAGTTACAAACAGGATGATTAAATGTGTTTAGTGGTTTATTTCAATGCATTTGATAGGAAGATGAACTATCTATTGAGAGATAAAGAACCCAAGACTTTGCATCAAGCATTCATGACAGTGATAGAGATTGAGAATAACATAAAATATGGCTTAACCCAGAGTCACTTCTCTATAAATATTTTCCAGTAAGATGAGATGCAAAGAAAAAATCAATGTCATATAGAATATTTAATTTCAGATCAGCAAATAAGTACCCCTGCTGTTGTAAATAGTTTTGTTGAAGATTCAGAAATAAAAACATGTGAACATGAAATCTCTTTGTCACAAAGAAGAAATGATTCCATTCATGCTGAATTGAATGCACATGTCTATGGTGTTACAACAGCAAAGGAGAGAGTTGATTCACTTGATGAGTTATTCATGCAAGGTATAAATCCGGTCATTCATTTTCCCATTGATGATTTGCATTGTGTTAAAAACATAATGAATCAGGAAGAGGAAATGTATTTATCTTAGTATGAGGATGAAGAACCTGGAAGTGATGCATCAAGTGACAAAGATGAAATTGCTGATCCAACATATTGTGAAGAAGCATCATGTGAAGACAATTGCGAGACCTTTTGCTCAAGTCAAGAAGAGGATTTTGATAGTACATATTGCTCTTCATGTGAATCAGATGCTGATTGGGAAGAAGAAAGTAATGACAGAAGTGAGTACTCTTTTTCTAGTAAAGGTATGAATACTATTTCTAAATCTAGAAGTGAGTGTCCATTTCAGAATTGTGTAAATTAGTTTGAGATTGAAAGTTATGAATAAAATGTGTCTACACAATATGAAGAAAAAGAGCTTATGTATAAGGACATATTACCTAATTGTGTAGAAGAATTTCTTGAGGATGCATATGGTGATGATTAGTATATGAGTGATCCTAAGATTAATGCATCAACACCTATTATTTAGATAAATGATGATTTTCTTGCAAGACATTTGAATCACCTACATGAAGACAATAAAAGTAACTTTGATTTATATTCTACATGCTTCTTTGATAGAGTTGATGGTGTGTCCTCTTGTGATGATTCTATTTTTTCTTTTTCATATGCTGAAAGTGTCCATGACAGTGATGTTAGAGATGGTTTTAAAGTTTTTACAAATTCATTATATGGTGAGGAATTTGACATTGATCAGCACATCACTTGTCCTAAGGTGCTTTGCATGGAGTTATCAATCCTCTTTTTGAAGAACACGTGGAAGTTTTAGATTTAGAAGGGAATAAGTTTAATGATGATACTTTGTCTTACTACTATAAGAGGTCAGACTATTCTTCTTCCAAATATGATAGTGAATATGATCATGATATTGCATCTAATTATGATAACAAGGTGTTTGGTGAGACAGTTATTGAAAATTTTCCTATACCTTGCAATTATTTTTATGATGAATATTTTAGTGTGGTGACTAATCCACTTGCTGATTTCAAAGAATCATTTAAAGATGCCAGATTAGTTTTAGATGTTGATATTGATGATATGTGTGAGTACAAATCAAATTATTCATTTGATTCCTATCCGGTTATATAAAAGGATACACATTTTGAAGGTATGAGGGGTCTTTTTCCCCAAGTTGAATATGAAGCCTTCATATTCGAGAATGATAGCATGCATGAGCCATTCAATGAAGAGATTTTTTAGTTTCAGTCTAATATGTTTAAGCATGTTGATCAGTATTTTCATAATGAGCTAATGGTTGAAGATGAAGTAAGTTTTTATATGCATTATGAAAGTAAGAGTGATGATTTTTTTTTGCCAAGTGATTTTTTATATGATGATAATGTGATTGGTGAAATTGATAGGAGAAAAAAATTTAGTTTACCTCATGAAAGTTTAGATGAGAATCATGTTTACAATAGAGCTAAACAAATTTGCTGAAGTTCGGTGGCTCGGGGCCATCATACGTACATAATCTTGGTAGTAGTAGTTGTTCCCTTACTTTCAATAAGCTGTTCAAGAAAATTTTTGAAATTTTTGGAGTGGTTTGCTTCTCCCAGAGATTTGAAATCTTACCATGCCTGCAAGGGGCATGCATCCCCAGACAGAGCCACTGTTGGGACAAAAAATTACATGCTTCATTTTTAGTCCCATTTCAAAATTTGATAAATCAAGCCCCATAAATGCTTGTGTAATCAACTGTGCCTTTAAAACCCTTAAGGTGTTCAATGTTTCTGACACCTTTCATTCAGTTTGCCTAAACATTCCATGATGATAATTTGTCATTCTAAGCTATCTGACAAAGTCTTATTTTGAACCAATCCAAAATCTGCTTTCTACCCCAATTAATATGCAGAATCCAGTCAAGAACCTATTACTTTATGAAAATTTGCCACATCTTTTGCAATCCTTTAGCCCCTTCTCAAATTCTTGCTTAGGGCATGCCTTTTAAACCTTAGGCAAGTATGAAATAATGTTTTGATTAAATTTGTTTTAAGTTTAAGGTAATCATGTTTTACGTGGTTTTAAATCTAAAAGAGTTCCATTTCAAACTTACCATGCAAGTCTCGGTAATCGTTGATCTTGTTCAGATCAACAGATCCTACATTCTCGCATTTTCAAGATGTGAGGCCGTTACAAAATGTGAGGAAGTGTGAAGAGGGAACGTAGAAAAGTTTGATTACGTGGGTCCAAGATAATTCAAAGGTTGACTCACCAATTATCTTGGGTAGATCAACGGATGTCGCTTGCCCGCAAGATGAAGATGAGCATGGTTTAAACAAAGTGGGAAAGCACATAAGTGATATTTGTCCCTTGTGAAGACACAAGGGGTGTTCGTACGAATGAAGAGGACAAGTTATGAACATCGTTGATCTATGAGAGATCAATAGATGAAGCATACTCACATTT
Organism: Cupressus sempervirens; assembly: GCA_028749045.1. Taxonomy (NCBI): domain Eukaryota; kingdom Viridiplantae; phylum Streptophyta; class Pinopsida; order Cupressales; family Cupressaceae; genus Cupressus; species Cupressus sempervirens. The sequence continues at coordinate 795,346,130 of CM053793.1, forward strand.
TCAAGATGTACAACAGATAAACATTGCAAGAATGCCACTTTGCAACATGTGGCATAGTGGGACCAAGCATGGACGTGACGATGTCATGGGCATGGAAGTTTTGAATGTCGCTGTCAATTTTGTTAGAGCACGTGCATTAAAAGGTGATTTCTTATTGGTCAGGATCATTTTAGTGGGCTACCAAATATTGAAATCTTGAATCACTGTCAATTTAAGCCAGCATCAAGGGCTAGCATTTGCCTGCATTGTTTAATCTCAATATGTTTTTAATAATGAGGGTAAATAGATTGTGGACACGTATCGTGATTGACCAAGTCATGCCATTTTGAAATGCCACGTGTTTTGTGATAAAGGAATAGTGCAATGGTTATTGAAGAGTTTTCCATCAGCCGTTGATCTTCTTTAGATCAACGAAGGGCACTAGCCTGCTTTATCAACATGCAGGGAGATTAAGGAAAGTAGGATCGATGAAGGGCACTAGCCACATTGTTTTTCAGCTTTTGTACTGCATGCTAAGTAATGATTATGTTATTTCTGAAGCCTGGCATGATCAGTAAAGAGTGGGAAGTAAAGATGATTCGTATTCAATAGTCATCTTGACAAAACCCATGGACCTAGGTTGGTGTGTATTTTTCAGAGTTGATTTTGTCATTGATGGGGTGGTCTTAGCAGTTGCACACACAACAAATTAGTGGTCTTAGCAGTTGCACACACAACAAATCAGTGGTCTTAGCAGTTGCATTCCTAATGTACTTATTTCAAGCAGATAAATACAATGTGCAAAAGGTTTTGAATTTCAATATAATTCTATCTCCTTTCTTGTTGAATTTGTAATTTCATATGTTCAAGAAGAAAGAGCTTGAACCTATTTGCAATTGTTCGGTTGTATGTTTGAGGTTTTCTTGCCTTTGACTCAAGAGTCATATAATTGCTTGTGGTTTCAAACTAGGTTGTAGATTCATTAAGAAGGATGTGTGAAAATATGGGGTTATATTGGATATTGTTTTCTAATTCATAAGGTGAATAGACTGAACATGAATGTCTCAACATATGCCATATGTTGATTAATGTTCAAGGATGCATAATTCTGAAGTATAAGATTGCCCCAATGGATAAGGCACCGATCATTTGTAGGATCATTAAGTTTTTTGCTGCATATTGGACATGTTGTCTTTTCTCAATATAAATCAATCTTTTTCCATTCATGTTGAAGTGGATATAAAAGTTTAAACCCTCACTCAGTTTACGAATAATATAGGTTTGCATCTAGCTATTGTAGAATTTGTGTTGTTTCATAAGCCATTAGGTGATATTAGGGGTTTTGTCTATTGTCATAGATCTTGATTTTGTTTATTACACTGGTTCCATAGGTCAGATCTAAAGAGGTTCACCTGCCTAGGTTTTGCAGAGCCTAAAGTAGAAGAAGGGTCATGCCTTATAGTTGGCGTTGTGTCTTAAATGATATGTTGATGATGGGAGTTAGCTGCCCCTAGATGTGTCATATTCTCATGGGGATAATTGGAAACCCTCTAGCATTTTAAAACACCAACAAAATCATCAATTCCACCTCCTAAAAAATTACAATGGGTTCCTAATAAATAATCCTTTAAAGCTGAAATAAAAGAGAAATTGAGAAAAAATAAGCATGAGGTCAAAAAAATCAAAGAAAACCCAACTTGGACTATTCACTTTGATGGTTCCAAGTGCAAATTAGGAGTCAGTGTAGGTATTGAGCTAGTTCCTCCAAAAGGTAAATCTTTCTACATTGCATATTGATTGCAATTTAGATGCACTAACAATGTTTCAGAGTACAAAGCCTTGATTTGAGGATTTCTCTTTGCACTTGAGAAAGGAGTTACAACTCTCATCGTCAAAGGAGATTCCCAACTAGTTATCTAAAAAGTAAAATTGTTGTACTCTTGCAACAATAAGAGATTGATTGCCTATAAGAAAAGGGTATGGGCCTTGTTAGATGATTTCCAAGATTTGAATATAAAGTCTATTCCAAGAAGGAAAAGCATGGCAGTCGATGCCCTTGCTATCTCAGCAAAATCATTGTAGCTAGTTAAAGGAACAAAATTGAAACAGTTTTCAATTAAGTTGGTCGCTACTCCATCTATTCTAGACAATATCACAAACTTCCAAGTTTTTTAGGATGATCAACATATACTTGAGTTTATTATGTGCAGCAATCACTTTAAGGGACAACAAATAGATGACACCCCAGATGACGAACCGAAGGATGCTAAAATTCAAGACGAAGATGGAATCTTGAACCTAAAGATTGATACTATTCCAAAGGGAATGGTTGAATTAGATCATATCTTTGATCATTATGAATCAGTGCTCAACAAAAGAATTCTAGAAGAAAAGGGGACTAATGAATGCAATTCATACAATTTAGGAATAGAAGATGATCACAATATGGTAAAGATTGGGAAAGCATGCAATTTATAGGAAAGCGAAGATATGCTCAAATTACTCATAGAATACAAGGATGTCATCACTTGGAGCTATCAAGATCTAAAGACATATGACCTTAAGATCATTACACATGATATTCCCCTCAAACTAGATGCCAAACCTTTCCAACAAAGGTAGAGACCCGTTAATCCCATCCTTGAACCTCTAATATATAAGGAAGTCAAGAAATTGTTGGATGGAAAGATTATCTTCCTTGTGCATCTCTCCACATGGGATGCTAATCTAGTTCCTATATGAAAGAAGACTAGAGAGATTTGACTTTGTGTAAATTTTTGCAATTTGAACTTAGCCTCTCAAAAGGACAATTACCCATTGCCCTCACTAGATAAAGTCTTACAAATTGTGAACAGTTCAAAAATGATGTCTTTCTTTGATGGATATTTTGGTTACAATCAGGTAATGGTTGAAGAGGAAGATAGACTAAAGACTACCTTTACGACCAAATGGGGAATCTTTTTCTAAAGGAGAATACCGTTCAGATTGATTAATGCAAGAGATATATTTCAGCATGCCATGGATGAAGCATTTAAGGGATTGATTAATAGATGTATAGTTATTTATATGGATGACTTGACTATCTTTTCAAAAGATCAAACTACTCACATTGCTAACTTGAGATATGTGTTCAATAGGTGTCATAAATATAGCATATCCCTCACTCCCAAAAAGTGTTCATTTGGGGCCACTAAGGGAAAACTCCTAGGTCATATCATTTCTGAAGTTGGCATCTCCATAGCTCCTAATAGAGTTGAAGCCATTTTAAAGTTATCACCCCCAAATAGTTGAAAGGAACTCAATTCTTTCTTTAGGAAGATAAATTTTGTTCAAAAATTCATATGTGGATTTACAAAGTTTATGTGTCCTCTCAATAATTTTCTTAAGAAGGGAGCTAAAATAGAATGGGACCCTAAAGTTAAGAAATCATTTGAGAATATTAAGGTAGCCATTTCCATGACTCTAGTATTAGTCAGTCCTGAATACAACCTTCCCTTCAAGATATATTCCTTTGCTTCAGAGCATTCGCGTATAGGGGTTTTGACCCAAAAGAAGGAGAAGGAAGATGAAATACCTATTGCTTTTATGAGTTGCCTATTGAGAAATGTTGAGTTGAATTCTTCTAACCTTGACAAATAGTCTTTTTCTTTGGTTAGAGTGGTGAAGAAATTTTGCCATTACATACTGAGAAGTAAGGTGTATGCTATTGTACCTAACCTAGAAGTAAAGACATTGTTGATGCAAAATGAAATTGGTGAAAGGTGAGGTAAATGGATGGCGATACTTTAAGAGTTTGACCTTGAGATCCAACCTATGAAATTAGTCAAAGGACAAGGATTGTTGAGGATGATAGCGGATAACCAGGTTTGCAATGAAAAGAAATTTGAGTTTGAGAAAGAAATAGATGATGAAGACCAAAAGAAAATGATAGTATCTCAAGTCGATATTGGCCAAGGTGTGGTGATAGACATTTGGTACCAAGATATTATGTATTGCCTCCTATAGAAATGATGCCCAAGTTGGATGAATAGCTCACAACATAGAGGACTTAAAATGAAATGTGAGTCCTATATGCTACAACACAAAAAGTTGTACAAAAGGAACTATGAAGGGATCTACTTGAAATGCCCATGACGTGAAGAAGCAAAGGAAGTCCTAGAACAATTTCATGACAAATATGGTACAGGGCATGGTTCGGCAAAAGCAACAGCTCATATGATTTTAAGGTCAAAATATTTTTGGCCCACATTTTTTAAGGACACTTTTGAGCATGTCCACTCTTGTCATGTCTATCAAACAAGTGCTAACAAAGAAAGACACCCAATGATGCTATTACAGCCTGTGTATGAGATACGTCCTTTTGCAAAGTGGGGGAGGGATTTCATTGGTCTAGTTAATGTACCATAATCAACTAGACACACCTACATTCTAAGAGCCACTGATTATTGCACAAGATGGATTGAAGCAAAAATTTATAGAAATTGCACTACTAAGGTGGTAACAGATTTCTTGGAGGAGCACATTGTTACTAGATTCAAAATGTCATTCACCCTTGTGTGTGTGATAATGTATTTTCTTTCACATCTATATTTTTGACTCAATGGGCATTTGAGAATAAAGTTAGCATCAAATTCTCTTCAAATTACTACCCACAAGGAAATGGAGTAGTAGAATCCATGAACAAGAACCTAAATAGAGTAATAAAGTGATTATTGAAGGAGAACCCTAGAGGCTGGCATACATAGTTGAAATATGCCTTATGGACAGATCAAGTGAGGGTTAAGAATGTTTTGGGGACACCTCTGTATTTACTTGTCTATGGGTAGGAGCCAGTATTTTTGCTCAACCTTAGAATTCTCGTTTTGAAGTTTATGAGTGGATATGCTAAAGATGCTAACAAAGTACAAATCAAACTGATGAAAAATGCACAATTGCATTAGAGCACATGGCTAAACATCAAGCTATTGTGAAGAGATGGTTCAACAAGAGAGTCATGATAAAATCCTTCATGATTTTTGACCTTTTCCTACATTGGGATGAAGTGAAAGAAAAGTTGGGCAGCCATACCAAATTTCAACACTTGTGGATTGGTCCTTATCAAATCATGGAAATCCTTAGAGAAAACACTTTTAGGCTCAGTTCCTTACAAGAGGAATTTCTTCCCTTACCAGTGAATGGAAAATTTTTTAAACATTATTTTGAGGCCTAAAGAAGTACACAAAAAGAAAAAAAAAATAGTTAGGTTTTTTTTTTGCATTTAGTTAAATTTTATTTTCCCATTTAGTTGGGTTTCATTTTTGCAAGTGTGTTTATTTTTTGCAAGTGTGTTTTGTTTCCCTTTCAATCACTTGTTTACTTTCCAAAGTAGTGTCGAGCCTAGGGGGGTAGGGTGCACTTGAGATTTTATCTTGAGATATTTCACTAACCATTCTTTGGTTTTGATTTTAGGAGAGGTATTTCTTTGTCAAAATATCTAGACAATTGTGTGTTATATACCAACTGAACAATGGATGTTTCTTGCAAAAATAGGGAGGCTTTCAATATTAATTTTAGGATTCTAAACCAATGAGCTCTCAACACTTTAAAAACTTAAGAATTGACCATCTTAGGTGTTGTCAAATTAAGGTTGAAGGAAGCAAGGGACAATTCAAACTCCAATTGGTTTAAACAAGAGGGGTCTTATCAAAGCGTTGCTATGATCATTCTTTGGTGTGAGAGTTTCTAAAAGTTCTAAAAGAGGAACACAAGGGATGTTTACCAAAGATCAAATCCAAGAAATGACATCGATGTCCTAGCTACATAGTCTAAGCATAAATAGGATACAAAATATTAAAAAAACAAAAACAAAAAAAGGGGGACGGTGTTAAGATTGAAGGATTCTAAGGATCTGTAATGGCTAATGGATACAATTACAAAATGAAGTATCTTGTAATAAAATATTGCTTCATCAAGTAGTAACATTACAAGCTACATGGAGTGATCCCTCAAAATTTTCCAGAAAGTTAAAAGAAAGTAACAGCCTGCTAAGAGCCCTCGAATTGATTCTCTCATCTGGTCAAGCAAGTGATTGATGAATGACCTTCATGAAGGTTCTTAATGAATGAGTCAAGAGGAGTGGAATATTATTTTTGAGTTGTCTAAAAACTTGAAATGAATACATCTTGAGAGGTTAATGGGAATGAATATACAAATTACACACTAAGCTTGAAGGTTTTTAGATCCTAAAAGTTTTGACTATGACATCATTTCAACTATGATCGAGGCATTCAAAGTTCCATTAGTGTTGGATATGCATTGAAAGGATGTTTGCTAATGAAGAATGCCTTATTCATTTCTTCCTTTTTTTAGGGCTATTTGTTGTGGTTCCACAACACATGCCCCATTCCCTACTAGGAAATGTTAGAGTCAAAAACTAAAAATCATAAAAATCAAATAAATTGGAAAATCAAATAAATCAAAAAATCAAAAAATTAAAAAAAATCAAAAAGGTCATAAAAAAATATAAAATTTGAAAAAAAAAATTAATTAGAAAAAGAGTCAGAGAAAAACTATATATATAATAACACACCTGCATAGCACACATATGCACAGGGCAAGCACCACCTACAGTGTTAGGAATAAGGTGTCTCAACCTTGTATAATTCCTATTCTTATTATTTGTTTTTTAAAATGTATTTCTTGCAAATAATGTTGATGTGTCAACATCTTGAATTATGTATAAGGAGATCATGACTAAAATGGTTATGACGGATTCCTATGACACATAAGAGCTATGTTAGGAAGATTCAATGACAAGTGAAGACATGTGGCAACTAGGGTATTTGAGTACTGTACACTCTACCTTGAAAAAAAATTTTGGGGTTCCTATTTTCTCAGAGAATGGTAAAACCCTAATACAGTTTACCTTTGGGAGTAGCCCTAAAGTGAAGCACATGTTATAAGCATTTTTTAGGGTTGCGAAGAGATGCAATGCAAAAAAAGGTGTATTGTTGGTACTACTAGTAGCTATTGGAGTCTTCTATTGTTGATGTTAAACTTGCATTGCAAGTTTATTGTAACCTCGTGTTGAAGATAATACATTATATAGGTTCTAAAGGGGTGGGGTTGTTTTACCAAAAGGTTTTTCCCCATCGACAAATCCTTGTGTTATGTGTTCCTTTCTCTATCTATTTTCTATATGCATGGTTGGCTACAATATTGTTGTTTACATGATATTGAATTTGCAAGTGTAGAAGATTTAAATAGGATTTGCATCATACTTTCCTTATGAGATTAGTGTAGGAAGTTGTTTCTGCACCTGAGTTTCCTTACAAGTGGTATCAGAGCTTGATCAACTATTGATCCTAGTTGTTGGGTAGGGTTTTTTGAGCTAATCTCAAGTTGAGTGGGAGTCTTGTGTAGAGCATCCTGAATCTTATTTGTAGATTGAGATGGCAAGTTCATCATATGGAAGAATGGAGGTGGAGAAATTTAATGGCACTAATTTTGAGTTGTGGAAACTCAAGATGGAAGACATGTTGGAAGATCGTGACCTATGGGAAGTGACTACAAGCACTACAAGACCAAAAACTATAGCTCAAGTAGATTGGGATATCAAAGACCGTAAATCTAAGGGTCTCATAAGACTCTATTTAACCGATGTAGTCCTTCTGAATGTTCTAGATGAGAAAACCGCATATAGTTTATGGGAGAGACTTGGGGCCATGTATCAGGCCAAATCTTTGGTGAACAAGTTGTTCCTACGGAAGAAGTTGTATTCTCTACGAATGGAGCAAGGTGGATCCTTAACAGATCATTTAAATGCATTTAATCTGCTGGCTACACAGTTGACATCAGTTGGTGTCAAGTTAGATGAGGAGGATCATTGCTACACATTTTTTTGTTCTTTACTCGATTCATGGGACCATCTTGTGATGGCTCTCAGAAGCACATTAGTCACCTTCAAAATGGATGATGTGGTATCTTCACTACTATTAGAGGAGATGTGGAGAAAGGCTTCTATTTTGAAAAAAGAAGCCCTTGCTATTCGTGGGAGATCCACGGAAAGAGGGAAGAAAAATGACAATAAGTCTGACAATAAGGGTAGATCCAAATCCCATGGGAAGTCAAAGACTTCCAATAAGTCCAAGGCAAAATGTTGGAACTTTGATAAGATTGGGCACTTCCGTAAAGACTGTAAAGAGCCTAAGAAGAAGAAGAAAGCCTCAGATTCTGGTTCTAAAAAATCTCAAGAAGATGGTGATGCATTCATCATAGCTTTGGCAGCCCATGCATCTGATGATGTGTGGTTGGTTGACTCGGGTGCATCTTTTCACATGACCTCTCATTGAAACTAGTTCTCAAGATATGAAGAGTTCGATGGTGGAAAGGTGTACTTTGGTGACGATTCTCACCTAAAGATAGTTGGACGCGGAAGGGTCACTATCATATTTCTTGATGGATGAGTAAAGGGAATCAATGGAGTTATGTACATTCCAGGTTTGGCACGAAACTTATTATCTGTAAGTATGCTGAATGATGTAGGTGTGCAAGTTGTTTTTTCTAAAGATGGATGTAAGATGATGAGAGTAGCTATGGTGCTTGCTAAGGGTACTAGGAGAGGTACTTTGTTTCATCTTGATGCATACATTTCTTAGTGTAATAGTTCTTCTATTTCAAAGAAGAGAGCAATTATCATTTCATCCCCACCATCTGAACAAGTAGTAAAGAAGACTGTGGGTAGTGGTTCTAATGGTAGTGCAACAAGTGTACCTAAGGGTGCAAACACTTTGGAAGGAAAACTTCCTGCAGAAAAGACAATGTTATGGCATTTGAGATTTGGTCACATTGGTGAGAAGGGTCTCACAACCCTAAAAAATAAAAATCTCATTGAGGGGTTAAATGATTGCAATCTCAAGTTTGACTTCTGTGAACACTACATATATGGTAATCAAAATCATGCTTAGTTTTACTCTAGTTCTCACAAATCTTTTGATGTTTTGGATCTTATTCATTCTGATGTATTTGGTCCTGTAAAAGTTCCTTCAATCTCCAAGTCTGTATTTTTTGTTCTTTCATAGATGATTATAGTAGAAGGACATGGATTTATTTCCTTAAAAGTAAGACACAAGTCTTTAGTCAATTCAAGGAATTTAAAGTCCTTGTAGAGAATCAGACTAGTAAGAAGATTAAGTGTGTGAGAACTAACAATGGTGGTGAGTTTTGCTCAGCAGAGTTTGAACGGTTCTATAAAGAACAAGGTATCGAGAGGCATAAGACAACTCCGTATACCCCATAGAAAAATGGAGTTGCAAAGAGAATAAATAGGACACTAATGGAGAAGGCTAGGAGTATGCTTAGTGGAGCTGGTTTAGAACAAAGGTTTTGGGCTGAAGCTAAAGGCCACTGCTTGCTATCTGGTTAACAGATCTCCTACATCAGCCCTTGTTGTTAAGACACCCATGGAGGTGTGGTCTGGTAAGAAGCCTTCAATTAGACATCTTCATGTTTTTGGTTGTGAAGCTTATGCACATGTTCTAATGGAGAAAAGATCTAAGTTGGAAAACAAAGTTGTTAAATGTATTTTCATCAGGTACAGTGCTGGTGTGAAAGGATACAAGCTTTGGGATCCTATGACTAGTAAGGTGTTGTATAGTAGAAAAGTTATTTTTAGAGAGCTAACATCTTCTCCTATTGTGCTACAACCAGATGAAAAAGAAAAGGAAAAATATGTTGTTCAGTTGCCTCCTACCCCTGAGAAGACTGAACAGAGAGACCATGTTGGGTCTAAGGATGAGGAGAGCTCTTGTAGCTCTAATAGTTTAGAAGAAGAGGAAGAAAAACCTCAAACTTAGCCCTTGAGGAGATCCATGAGAGAAAGAAAGAAACCAGAAAGGTTTGGTTATTCTATGTTAGATTCCAATTGTGCTTTTGCTTTTATTACTAACATTGATGAGCCTTGATCTGTGAAAGAGGCTTTGGGCATGGAAGATGCAGGTTCTTAGATTGAGGCTATGGATGATGAGATGGTTTCATTAGAGAAAAAAAAAACATGGGACCTTGTACCTTTTCCTAAAGGGAGAAATTTGGTGGCTGTAAATGGGTTTTCAAGAAGAAATTTTTTGCAGATGGCAGTGTTGAAAGGTACAAAGCTAGATTGGTTACAAAGTGGTATTCATAGGTAGAGGGAATAGATTATGGTGAAATATTCTCTCCTGTTGCAAATTTGACATCCATTAGATTTCTATTATCTCTTGCTGCATCATATGATTTAGAGATAGAACAGATGGATGTGAAGATAGCTTTCCTTCATGGTGATTTGGAGGAAGAGATTTATATGTCACAGCCTGAGCACTACATTGTTAAAGGTAAAGAATCCTTAGTTTGCAAATTAAAGAAATCTCTATATGATTTGAAGCAATCTCCTAGGATGTGGTACCTTAAGTTTGATGCCTTTGTGTTTTCAATTGGATTTGTAAGATCAAAATCAGATCATTGTGTTTATTTCAAAATTGAAAATGATCGCCTTCTTATTGTTGCATTATATGTTGATGATATGTTGTTGTTTGGGAAGGGTAAGGGTATGATTTTTGATTTTAAATCTTAGTTGTTAGCATAGTTTTAGATGAAAGATCTTGGGGCAGCTAGGTACATCTTGGGTATGGAAATCAGTAGAGACAGGTCTAACAGAAAAATTTGGTTGAGTCAGAGTAAGTATGTGAAGTCTGTGTTGGACAGGTTCAGCATGGCAGATTGTAGACCACTATGTGTTCCTATTCCTATGGGAACAAATTTATCTATAGATGATTGTCCAAAATCTCCTAGTGAGGTGGAGGAAATGAGTAGATTACCTCATGCTAGTGTAGTTGGTAGTCTTATGTATGCTATGGTCTATACCAGACCAGACATTGCCCAAGTAGTGGGAGTCCTAAGTTGATTTATGGCTAATCTTGGACGGATACATTAGGATGCAGTTAAGCAAGTATTCAGATATTTGAGGGGTACATCAGATTACTCCATATGTTATCATGGTAACTCTTCTAGATCTCCGCATTTAGTTTATATTCATGGGTTTGTGGATTCAGATTGGGCAAGTGATATTGACCGGAGGAGATCCACTAGTGCTTATGTGTTGTTCACTATGTTTGGTGGTGCCATCAGTTGGATGAGCAAGTAACAACCTATGGTTGCTTTGTCCACTATAGAAGCTAAGTACATGGCTGCTAATCATGCTTGTAAGGAAGCCATTTGGCTTAAGATATTGTGTTCTGATGTTGGTGTTGATGCAAAATAGATTACTATTTGGTTTGACAGTCAGAGTGCTATTTGCCTTGCAAAGAATCCAACTTTCTATGCCAAAACGAAGCACATTGATGTGTAGTATCACTTTGTGAGAGATATGGTGGAAGATGGAAAGGTAAATTTGGAAAAGGTAGATACTGTGAAGAATGTTTTAGATGCATTAACGAAACCAATGGGCATTGAGAATTTCAAATGGTGTTCGGAGTCTATGGGCCTTTCGGCCTATAGCGATTAGTTCCTGTTATGTTCCTATTGCTCTTACAAGGTGTTCAACAAGTGGGAGAATGTTAGGAACAAGGTGTCTCAACCTTGTATAATTCCTATTCTTATTATTTGTTTTGTAAAATGTATTTCTTGCAAATAATGTTGATGTGTCGACATCTTGAATTGTGTATAAGGAGATCATGACTAAAATGGTTCTGATTGATTCCTATGACACGTAAGAGCTATGTTAGGAAGATTCAATGATAGGTGACAACATGTAGCAACTAAGATATTTGAGTACTGTACACTCTACCCCAATAGTGGGGTTCAGGACATCGCACCAAAAAAAAAAATTTGGGGTTCCTATTTTCTCAGAGAATGGTAAAACTCTAATATGATTTACCTTTGGGAGTAGCCCTAAAGTGAAGCGCATGTTATAAGCATTTTTTAGGGTTGTGAAGAGATGCGATGCGAAAAAAGGTGTATTGTTGGTACTGTGAGTAGCTACTAGAGTCTTTTGTTGTTGATGTTGAACTTGCATTGCAAGTGTATTGTAACCTCGTATTGAAGATAATACATTGTGCAGGTTCTAAAGGGGTGGGGTTGTTTTACCGAAAGGTTTTTCCCCACCGGAAAATCCTTGTGTTATGTGTTCCTTTCTCTATCTATTTTTTGTATGCATGGTGACTGCAATATTGTTGTTTACATGATATTGAATATGTAAGTGTAGAAGATTTTAATAGGATTTGCATCATACTTTCCTTATGAGATTAGTGTAGGAAGTTGTTTTCGCACCTGAGTTTCCTTACACACAGTGGTGCACCGCACGCACTTGCACACTTTCGTAGAGGAACATCACACACCCCATGGGTGCATGTGGCTATAAATCCCCCACCCACCTTTCAAAATTTTCATTCTTTTCAACACTTTTTAAAATACAAGCACACTCTGAACTAAGGTATGATACCAAATGAAATCCACGTGCACATTTCTCATTGCACTCACCTGTGCTTGTACCCACCTATTGTGTCACTCCTACCCATACAACATATGCACTTCGCATCGTACATGTCCATCACTCTATGCTCCAAAATTGCGCTCTACATGCCAAACACCTATTGTGCATTTGGCACTAAGCACTTCTTCAAAACTCCCACTTAGACACACTATCATCATCATGCTACTACACACACTTGGCGTCACACACCTTGCACCACATGCCTTCATGTCGTGTGCCTTTTTTGCCCTTGTGTCACATGCGCACTATCAAACCACACGACACATACACTTTAAAAATAAATATAAAAATTAAAAAAACTAAAAATAAAAATATATATAATAATAAAATGAAAAAATAATAGATTTAAAAAATAAATAAAACCACCCAAATTGAGCATCTCATTTTTGTTTTTCATGTTTATTTTTCATTAATAAAATTTGAGTGCTTTGTGTTATTTTAATTTTTAGGTTCTCGCTTTTTTTTTAACTAATAAATATCATTCCCATGTCATGCAAATATTATGGCATCCACAATTGAATAGAAGATGGCATCCAAGCCCGTTGTATTCAAGTTTCAAGGTGTACCATCAAAGTCAAGGTTCCATGATGATAATGTAGAAATTAAAGACACTGATTTGGGACATACGAACCTAGGAGAGTTCCTTAAAATCTGCACTAGATACTTGTTCCTAACAAAGGTATGCTCTGATACCACTGATGTAGGGGCACAACACCTATACCAACTCACAACCAAGATCACAACAAGATGGAGATAGAGAGATGACAAAAATGCTTCATAAAGCATCCATTAATACTTGAAATTCATTACAATAATCTCCACATGTTTTTTTACAATATAAGAGAGATTCCTCACTAAGGGCTTCCAACTAGAAGAGCTTACAACAAAAGATCTTGTTCACTACACCTTGAGAGCTTCCTTACAAGAGATTACATTCGAAGAGCTTCACTACAAGAGCTTACACTTGAAGAGCTTCTACTTCCCCAACTTCTACTTCTCGAGCTTCCTTACAAGAGATTACATTCGAAGAGTTTCACTACAAGAGCTTACACTTGAAGAGCTTGATTACAAATGAACATAAGCCTTCCTTAAATAGGCACTTACTAGCCAATGCATGACTTATTCACAACATTCTAGAATATCCACAACCTTCTACAATATCTACAACTTTCTAGAATTTCCTCTTAAATACAACTAAGCACCACCATGTGGCCCAATTAAAAAATTACATTTCCTTTATGGATCACAACAAATATTAAATGCATGATTTAAGGAACTTTCCACAAACTTCTTAAGATGCCACCTACACACCTCGATTAATGGAATGACATCTATTTTTCTTATTTTTTCTATTTATGCCACCTATGCACTTTGAAAATAAAAATTCCTCTTTTCTCCTCTTTTCCTATTTTTCAAATTTTTATTTTTATTTTTATTATTTTCTTTCTATTTTCGTCACTTTCTCTCTCCTCCATAATTTTTTTTCCTCTATTTTTTTTTTTAAATTTTTATAATAATTTAATTTTCCCATGCAAGATGCTCCTACATCACAAACCCATTGAAAGGTTAGCTCTAGTATCTCCCTTGATTTGTTCCGGGTTGGTAAGTGTGGCTTCACATCCAGTATCAGTGCAGTCAGTGGAGTTGATTATGACATTGGCACAACACTTTTTCTCTTAGGAGAGAGTGGTTAAGAGTGTGACAGGATAAGTGGTCCTTGACCTTTGACCCAACAACATTGAGAGGGTCTTCCACCTCCTGACAAAAAATCAATTCATTAGACTCTCCTATGAAGCAATAGAGAGATGGTATAGGGAGCACCCCAAAGAAGCATCATAAATCATCCAATCCTCCTACCTTAGTGAGAAGACTCCTTTGGGTAGTATCATAGGAAAGGTAGAAAAACTAGGGCATACATGAAGGAAGATATTGGCTATTCCATCATCCTTTTGAGCAAAGTCATGGGTTTACCAGTAGCTAGCCACCTCAATGCTTTCATGGTTAATTTTATTGAAACAATCAAAATGATAAGGATGCCACTAGAATGGGCCACCACCCTAAGTGAGAACTTTTGTGAGAAATTAGGGGAGTTAAGGACAAGAAGAAGTTCTATATGACTTCTTACATGGTTTATCTTCTTGCAGCAAGCACTAGTACGTTTGAGTTCATCTTTCAAACTTTATTGGTCAAATCTTTGACCCAATTTTCGACCAAATTTTCCCACCCCATTGGTCAAAATTTTTTTGGTTGAAATTTTGACCAACTTACTGGTTGGTCAAAAATTTGACCAATCCATTGGTCGAAAACCTTGCAGAGGCATTGGACAAGTTCAATCAGGAATTGGTCAAAATTTTGACCAATGAAGGTAGAAATTTTGACCAACAATGGTGGAAAAAAATTTAGGCGTTGGTGGAAATTTTGACCAATGTAGGTGGAAAGTTTTGACCAATAAAGGTGGAAATTTCAACCAACAAAGGTAGGAAAAAAAATTGACAATTGGTGGAAATTTTGACCAACAAAGGTAGAAAAAAATTCAAATGTTGGCAAAAATTTTGACCAATGAAGGTGGAAAAAAATTAAGCGTTGGTGGAAATTTCGACCAATGAAGGTGGAAATTTCAACCAACAACTAGGTGTAAATTTTTTTCAGGCATTCTATAAAATAGTTCACATGCCTTGTGTATGATATGACATTTTGCATGCATCCTGCACTCTCTCATCCATCTGATGATGGATTATGCAGAGTGATCTGAAACCATGATTCTAAAAAACACACACAATCAAATACAACATAATCTTGCACTACAAATGGATTTTGGAAATCTAATATTGTTAATTTTGCATGCATGTCTACGAAGACAAATAAATGTTTAAGTTGTGATTGTCCTGGTAGACATGCATAAAAAATTACCAATATCAGATTTCGATAATCCATATGTAGTGCAAGTTCATTTTGGATTTGATTGTGTGTTTTTTAGTATCATGGTTTCAGATCACTCTGCGTAATCTATCATGAGCTGGATGAGAGAGAGAGTGCAAGATGCATGAAAAATGTCATATCATATGCAAGGCATGTGAACTATTTTATAGAATTCTTGAAAAACATCTATAATAACTAATATGAAGAATATATAATTAGTTATATGATTGAGAAAAATTGTGTACATTGTATGAAGGTAGTCCATGGTTGACAGGGCCCACCAAAAGATAAAACATATGATAAAAAGACTTATTTTCATGTTTTGAACATATGGGGTACACATAACATGACTTATTATTGCACAATTCAACTAAGTTCAATTAATTTCCATAAGGATTGTCCCCATTTAGTGGTGAATGTTTTGCCACATTTCAAGCCTTTTGATTATATAAAGAAATGGATAGCATGAAAAGTTTAAGTAATGTCAAGCCATTTATTTACTTGATATATGATGTGAATAGAACTATTATGTTGCTCAACAAAAACCACCAAATAAAATTATCATCATGCACCCAAAAAGGGATGGATGGAATGTCAGAACTAACCTCCAACTAACTACTATCACCATCCCAATATATTATAAGTTATAGTGGTGATCTAGATTTTCTCTATTCCATCATACACTTTACCATAGTCCATATCAACAAGGTCAGAGAGATCAATTTCATTTGATTGGTATGTGGAAGACCTTATGTTGAGAAGCTGTGTGATTCACATGGAGTGGAAGGTGTTTTGGCCCCTTGGAAGGAAGCTTCATCTCTTTTACTAGCTTCTTTATTTTTACTTGGAGAATCATATTGCTTTGAATTGTCCCCATGGCTCCTTGCAGATTATTCCAAGAGTGTCCTTGCTATTTTCTTCTGCCATAACATAATGTTCACAAAGTGTTAGAATTGTTTCTAGATGAAAAGAAACTATAGAGGCTCAATTGACATGTGATCTTAGTTAATGTAGAAGATAGATTATGAAATATCATCTAAAATGTTGATACAAAAGTCTTCCTAAAAAAAAAAAATGTAAACCATATCAATTAGAAAAAAAATATGTAAACCATATCAATCCTAAAAATGATTTATATCATTAATCAATGTAAAAGAGAGTAGAAAGAAATCATAACTGATACCTAAAATGTGAACATTGTAGGCATTTGATCCTTTGAAATGAACATGTTCTCCTGATGAAGACTTAAACTAGTTTGGATCCCTGCAGAAACACATGACATGTAATTGAATGGATAAAAATTTATGGTACAAGCACTTGAAACACTTAGACTAAATACTGCAGCTCAAGTTCCAAGGTCTTGAAAAATGTTGAACACATTTACTTATTGGTGAAGTTTATATGCAACATCAAGCAAACATTTGTTATATGGTGCAACACATTCACTCAAAGCTAGTGATCATAACAACAATCATCTTATAGAAGGATACTGATCACATTAAAATTACATAAGATTAATGTTAAAATTGGCCATCTTCCAGCTAAAATCATCTGTTTAGCAAGAAAAACTCTTTACTATTTTTCCCATTGTTCTTTGTACCATCAAGTTTTATTTTAACTATTCTACGTGGAAAACATATAATCTAGAGAACAGTTTATGTTCTACCAACAGGTTCCATATAAATAAATGTCAAGGATTTTATATTATTCCAATCTAAACTAATTAGAAAGTTCACCTCAAAGTTTTGCAGATCTATCTCCAACCAAGTGGAAGTCATGTAACAAACCAGTTAGAGCTAAAGCAAGCTGCCATATTAAGATGTTGAGGAAGATGTTGTACCTCTATCATTGGGAGCTTATGTGTCTTCCTCATTACATGCTTGGGCTAAATATGTGACTATAGAATCACATGTCTCACCTATTAAAAAAATATAGTACATCAACATGGCAAGAAGGCTTCCATCTTTCGACAATGCATTTAATGAATTGAACATCTCAATTGCAACCAGCATAGTTTTGAGGGAAATGATCTAGCTAGAACTTGTGTTTTAGGCCCAGATGTTTCAAATAAAAACCTATGATGCCTTCATCTATACACAATGTCTTTCTAGTTTCTTTCTACTCACAGGCCCATTTCATTTCATATGATCATCTAAAAATTGTGTCACTCTAAGCTCTCAACTATTTCGTCTTGATTGATCATCTAATAACTATTGAATGAGAGCTTTGGGATAAACTATAGGCATCCATCAAAGCATAAAGGATTTTTTCAGACGGTGTAGATGAAGTAGTAGCATTTTCCTTGGGAGACATGCTTGCAAAATGGAACCATAGATAAGTCATGTGAACTGTTTGACAGGATGCCTGAATATAATGTGGTCATCAAAAGTTATGGTTTTTGGCTATGCACAAAATAGCTATATTGAGAGAATATATTTGTTTAAGTTGCAACTGCTCTGGTAGATATGCATGCAAAATGTGGAATCCTAGATGACTAGTTCAACTAAATCCTCCTCCTAGAGGAAGGCTACAACAAATACATAGTTCAATTGAATGGTCTATAGATACCATCAGGATCAGCACTTTGAACAATCCATCAAGATCCTATTATGTATTGGCCACTATTCCTAGATGATTTGTAGTCACATGTGTCATGTTTGTGGCATCACATCTCACCACTCTTATTGTTGTATTAATTTTTATGTCTCTACCAATAGGTATATTCAACCTACAATAAGTTTGTGATAGCTAAGTTTGTGATATGCACTGTGCATAAAAAAATGAATCAAGAGAGTTAAATGAAGGGGTATTTACACTAGAGATATGCATTGTACATAACAAAAAGAATCAAGAGAATTAATGAAAGAGGATATACGTGTAACAAAGATTATTTGTTAATGATTGCAACCCATCAACTATAAAAAATTTCTCATCCCAAAGCACATGATAATGTGTTGGTTTGCTAGTCCCCTGTAAATGATAAAAACCAGATCATTTTTTGTTATAATACATGGCAAAGAAAGCATGACAAGTTGATTTAAGAAATAAATATTATACCTATATCCCTGCATGACTGCAGAGATAAAAGTCAAATTACGTGGGATGGAAAATTTTGGAATCAACCACAGTGCCTAAAAATATAGGAAACCCACATTAGCATTACAAATTGACACCTTTGAATAGAGCAGAATAGTACTATATAGCCTTATAGGACCTTCATACCTGGCAAGATATTCTTGCTTCTATCTATAGAATTCCTATGTACATGGTTGTTCCCTATCTTAGAGAAGAGTCTTAAAAACATCAAGAATAAATCAAAGACAGAGCATGATATAATTATTGGAAATGAATCATCATTTTCAACAAAAAGTGTGAATGTTAACATGGCTTTAGATCACAAAAATCAAGCAAGGGATGAACTTGGAAGTTTTGTGTCAATTGAAAGAAAACATCAACATAAAACTCTTTACCCAAATAATGTGTCAACCATTAGTGACTCTTCTTGGACTAAGGAAGATAATAGAAAATTGAGGAAGGACATTGAGATGATATTCAAGAAACATCACAATGCTTTAGTAGTTTGGGAAAAGTATGACCAACTTACTACAAGGCTTTCACAATACTTGGTAGAGTAGTTAAGATTGATCATCTAATTACATACAGGTAAGAGAGTATGATGGGTTAAAGGTGAATAATTAAAAAATTCCAGGACGTAATAACAAATAAATTAGATTATAGAAAACTTCTTTCAAACTAATTAACTAATGGTATGGTCCACCTTAAGATCATAGGCTGGTAGATACTAGTTAAGGTTTCATTTTCTAAATAACAGATGTTATTAATAAGCTAATTAAAGGTTTAGAATTGGGAATAGGTGAATAATAAACAAATTCCACGAGGTAATAGAAAAGAAATTAAATCATGGAAAACTGCCTTCAAACAAGTTAACCAAAAGTTTGGTCCACTTAATGATCATATACTGGAAGATACTAGTAAAGGTTCCAATTTCTAAATAATTGAAGAATGATAATGCACAATTTAGAGGTCCAATTATAGAACAAGTCACTAAATTGTTGGCTAATCTATTCATTGTTTCCAACACCCTATCTAAAAATGAAAGGAAGAATAGTGAAATAATCTCTGAATATGAAGCAGCAATAAGTGATATTTATATTAGGATCAAATTTTGTAAGGATTAGTAAAGAAGAGTGCCTCAAGAATTTCCAACTTAGTTGAGGGTTGTAGAGTCTTCCCACAAAGATACAGATTAGTGACTTTCAAAAAATTGTGAAACATTTCCAGAATCATACATACACAATTTACTGTCAATATACCATATAGTAATATGCACATTGAGTAGTCCAAAAAAATAGAATATGTTAATAAAATCAAAGTCTCAACTCATCTATTTCATTTACTCATTTCTGAAATGAAAGCTAGAAAATGTCGATTCATTATGCCTTCTACTAACTCATTTAATAGCCACTATAAAACACAACTGCCTTACGTATAAGTGTTTTAAAAACATTTTCTTGTGCAAGGCTATGACAATAATTGGCATAAAAATTAGTGCAATCTTGGATGCCATACCTTTCCAGTAGACTTATTCATGATGATTTTAAGTGCATCCACAAGTTCTTCAACCAAAGCTGTAGTTACCCAAATTTCCTATAAACAATTGAATAAGTAAAGTTAAAGAAATGGTAAGAGTATAACTACACAATTTACTTTGAGAAAAAAAAAATTAGTATCTTTAATGAGTTGTCTAGTCAATTTGTTTTTTTGGAAACTCAAAAGCTAGTTTCTACTTTACTTTGAAATATGTAAGTATATGCAAGAAATCAATTATGTTGTAGTGTTATACTGAATGTACTCTTTGTAAAATAAAAATAGCATAGGAAGGACTCAAGGAGTAGTAAATGAATCCATTCTCTTCCAAAAAGTAAATTTCATGAGTTTCCTAGCCAACTTCCATTTTTGGTAACTCAAAAGACAATTTCTACTTTTCAAAAGAAATGTTAAAGTTGAATATACATTTTTTTAAAGCAAGATAGCGTAGCAAAAGGACTCAAGGAATAGAAAATGAACCCATTCTCTTCCAAGAAGCATCTTAATAAGTTTCCTAGCGAATTTAGGTTTTGGTAACTATAAGAT
This sequence comes from Cupressus sempervirens, assembly GCA_028749045.1. NCBI lineage: Eukaryota > Viridiplantae > Streptophyta > Pinopsida > Cupressales > Cupressaceae > Cupressus > Cupressus sempervirens. Next base: position 795,366,684 of record CM053793.1, read on the forward strand.
AGTTTTCTTTACTTTGAAATCTGTAATTACATGCAAGAAATTAATTATGGTGTAGCATCCATCAAAGCTACCAAACTAAAGAAAGAGTAGATCATCTTTTCCAGTAATTAATACTTCACTATAAATGGATGAATTTTTCTTATTTTTTGATCTTACTATGTGAAACAATCCTCAGTAGGTTCTTGAGTATATAAGTCCCTGAAAAAAGCTTCAAAGAATTTCCTTCTATTAAAAATAGTCACATATGGTTCTCATAAATTACATAAGTGAGGTGTCAAGAGTCAATCAATATGATTTAATGAGTCATTTGAAATCCTAGAATGTCCTAGGAAGTGTTATAGGTTGCATAGGAATTTCTAGAAACACAATGTAATGGCAAAAGTTCAATATGTTGTAAAATTGTCAACATTAACAATGTAAGCCAAATATGGCACCCTAGAGGAAATTAAGGATAAAGGTGGAGTCTTTAGGTCACTTAGGTGTCATAAAGCCATTTAGATACAATAATACATGTTTCTGAAGTCTTAAGCCAAGAAAGTGGCTAAGAGAAAACAAACAAGTCATGATTAAAGGAAAAGAGTTACAAAAACTATTGTTTACTGTCATGTGACAGTTATAAGGGAATTTGGTCGATGGGAGTTAGTTTATGGATAGTTAGAGGGCAAGAGGTCTTTAAAAAGAATGCATTTTGGATGTATGAAATAGTGGTGGTCGAAGAGAAAGTATTTTGAAAGAAAGAATAATTAAAATCTCTGTCATTTCTGTTTTATTTCTGACTGTCATAATAGTGTTGTCCATTATTGTTTGTTTCAAAGTATTTACTAGTTTCTTTGCATAAAAATTTTGGTGTTTTTTAATATGTTAAGGTTGATAGAAGGCTATCAATCATTTATCAAAAGTCTCTTTAGCATTGGAGTCAAATATATTGTAAAAGTCTTATTGAAACAGTGTTGAACAATTATTGTCTGTCATAAACACATGACAGCAACATTGCAATTTTGTAAACAAATAAAGTGAGGCCTCTCCCACTATTCGTTTAGTACTATAACTTGTGGGAGAGGAGTCCAATGTTTTAATATGTATTTCTACTATGGAATAAGTGTAGGTTTATAAGAATACAGAGAGAAGAATAGACTGATAGAGCAGTGTGACTGATGAACAAATAGTGAAAGTGCATTTGCAAGACACCACATGGTGGATAAGATAAATTGAGGGTTGGAGTGGATGAATATTGATTGGAAACATTTGAGTGAGTAAATTGTAAGGTTTTTGAACCATTAGAAAGGTCTTGTAAGTCTAGGAAGGTTCTTTTCTAGGAAGCCCTAGGCTAGAAACCCTTAAAATGAGGGTTTGATGAAAAAGTGTCTAGAAATGCATGGAGGGTCAAACAAATTGAGGAACCCTACTATGTAAGAGATGCCCTAAGACTATGTCAAGGTTTGGAGTGTTGGGTATGAGTGCAAAGAGAAATTTCTTTGGCTACTGATCTGTAAAATTTGAGGCACACATACTTGGTATAGTTCAGAGGAAGTATAACGTATTGTTGATTTGAGATTTTTGTTGGGTTGTTTAAAAACAACATTGTGGTTTTTGAGGATTCAGAATCTAGAGTACAACATTGTAGGCAGAGGTAGAATAAGTGCATTTGAAGTTTTTCTAAAGTGTGTATAATGGAGTACTTAATGGTGCATTCATAAATCAAGTATACATTAAAAATATCAAGTTTAAAAACTCTTATTTTGCAATGAACATTCTCTCAAGTATAACTATGGATCAATTCATATTAAGAGACTTCATACTAATTTATAGCATAAAGGATAGAAAATGATTTGATGTATTAATATTCTCTAATCTATTTTATCATGGCATTCTAATACAACTAGAATTTAAAAAGAAAAAAATGTATGCTAAGCTCATCATCTTCATCTCTTCATTTTATTTTTTTGATTTCTTCTTTTAGTTTCTTCAGTATTCCATTCCATCAAGGTTGTGCCTGTATTTCCAATGAACAATTTTCAACATCATTCACTCAAAATTTCACACATGTGACTCACAATGTCAAGTTACAAAACTAAAACTGTAATCAAAATGGGAGGAGCAGAGAATGGAAATCTCTCTAAATGAAGAATCCAATAAGTGGGATGGAGGTATTACATCTCTTTCCAATTTAATTATGCAAACCTTTAAGTGCTGTAAAGACCCATTAATAATATGCCAAGATTTTATGTCAAAGTAGGGTATGGGATGGAATAGGGTGACCCTATTTTGATAGGCTTATTTAACACAGTATTAAAAACATAAAGAAAATGTGTAAACATGAGATTATATAGAGGAGAAAGAACGATTTCAACATATAAAGCACAAAAGAATAATAGGTTAGACACAATATGTGGCTTAGATAATAGAAGAAAGAGCTATTTAAATTAAAGAGGACAAAATGATAATAGTTCATACACAATGCCTAAATTATAAAAAGAACTTGTCTAGAGTCATGAGATATACTTGATTGGTCACTATAAGTTTTTAGTATCAAACACTTTAACCATGAACCAAGGATATTGAATATCATGTAGAGTATCAATATCAAGGCATTTTTAGTCAAAGTGTTTTTTAAAAAATCTTGTAGTTGCAAATGTAGGGTGATAGCTACCTTATTTCCTATGTAGAAATTACCAATTGATTACCTTGATGTCTGTATGTAGGAAAGAATACTAGTGCCCACTTCAAAATCCACTTGTACACATGGAATAATAGGGGAAGAAACTATAGTCTTGATTTTCATCTGAGCATAGATCACTCCAATTTCTTGGGCATCACTAAGTGTTGTAGCAGTGCTTGTCTTTTGTGTTCTAGTTCGGAAGCACAGAACAAATTTACCTTTTGCTAAAGTAGCATTAAGAGAGTCTGTTTTGCAAGTCCTGCAAATTTATTATCGTAAATGCTTAAAATCATCCCTAAACACTATATTAATTAATTTTAATATTTCTCATGACATTTTAATTAATTATTAATTAATTAATTATATTGCTCACATTCCTCTACTTATTTAATTAAACTAATTAATTAAATGAGTTCATTCTCCTAGGTATTTAAATTTAATTTAAATACTCCTAGCCTTAATGTGTTAAATTAATTTAACAAATGATCCTCCATATTTCTCTTTTTAAATAAATTTTATTTATTTAAATTCTCCATATCCTATTAATTTCTCTAAATCCATGATTAAATTAAATTTCATTTAATTTAATCTTAAGCCTAACCTAGAGCCTAGCCTATAACCATCATTTTTATCCTCTTAAGCCTACTTCTTCTCTAATCCCACTTAATCATTCCTAATCATCTCCCTAATCCCCCTCATTAGCCTAAGAGTGTACTCACACATGTGTGAGATGGCATGCCTACACACTCTTGTCTCCCACTCTTCTTCTCAAGTTTTCTCACACATGTGTGAGAAAACTTTGAATTCTTGACCATTTGCATGGCTTGCATGTCACTTTATGTGGCATCTACATGGATGCCACCTCACCAAGCCCTCCCTCAAGCCTATAAATAGAGGGCTTGTCTCAAGCATTTGCATCTCTCATTTTTGCATTTTTATCATGTTGGTTTGAGATTTTACTTTGCATTCATAGTTTGAGCTTTCATGGTAGTTTGAGCTTGCATTAGTAGAGTTCTCATAGTGATTTTGTAGGTGCATACTAACCATTTGGTAGCTGGTTTAGCTTTGCATTTGCATGGTTTAGCTAGTTTGCATTTACATTTACATGTCCTTTGCATTTACTTGTTAATTTAGCTTGAATATCTCATTAGTTTCTTAGTTGCATTCCATAGTTTCATCCTTGAATACCTTCAAGTATTGTTTTCTCCATAGCCATTTCTTGAGGTGTTCTTCATTTCATCTAGCCTAGATTCATATTTCATTTTCACTCACACTTGCACATCCACTCAAGAGATTCACTCCATTTTTGTGTTTGGGAGAGCACACCAAACATACCCCCCATCTTAACACACCAACAAGGTCTCTCATGGGTGCCTTTGTTAAGTTGTAGAGGTGGCTGGAAGACTTGATTTGTTGGCTATTAAGGGTTGCTTGGGTATTAGTTTAGTTGGTTAATGGTCTTTTATTTTGTTAAATCTTTGTTGCATATTGGAGGTTTTTAACTAATGTTTGTTTGTTAACTCATGCTACTAACAGGTCACATTTTCTAGCACACATTTACTTCCTATGAGAACCATTACTTCATTCAAGGTGAAAGTTAGCAAGAACTATTAGAAATCATACCTAGCTTGTGAGGTAGCAACATCCCTAGAAGCAATGTCTTTTGCATAACAAGGCTATACGACTTCCTGATATGTTTTTTGGTATACAATGCTTGACCCTGTTGGAAAAAATATGCCTTATAGTAATGCCATCAACCTTTAACTTACTAAATCAGTAGAGAAAGAAAAATGGTTTAAAATTAAATTGTGTACAAGTTTTTTTTATCAATCTTTCAGATTAGATTTCATGATTCATCATCAGGATATTATTAATCATAGAGTGGGGTACAAAATTTGTGTACACAATTTAATCCAGAGATAACTTTCTCTATACAATCTAGATTGTGGAAATCTCTTATTATTGATAGTAAGTACAAATGATCCAACTATATTAAACATCTTACACAATTTTCTAAATAGAGAAGAATGGGTTTTCAACCTTGAAGGTTCGATTGTTTCCAAGAGTCCATGCAGTAAGGAAACTTCTGTCAATTGTGCTTGCTAATACTCTAACTAACTAGGGAGTTGTATTTGTAACTATATCCGAGTAAGGTCCAAACATGCTAACAAGAGTGAGCACTATTTTGAGCTATGACATTGCTCAATTATGGTAGAAAAAATAAACCTTTGTCTATTCACAAACAAATTTAATTGTCTTCTCTTCCACACAAACCTCTGGATGCATCAATGACTTTGAAGCGTCATTTCTCCTTTATCTCTTATAGGCTCCATTTTGAGTGGAATATTATTTTAATTTGTCTCTTGTAGTTGCACTCCTTTCTTGTGACCCTGTCAAAGACCTTTTAGAAGTTGATTTAAACACTACCACAGTCATCACTAGTTTGAGCACATGCCAACCTAATTGAAAAGAAACAACACATATAATATTAGCTTACACATAAAATTTGGTAATTCCCCAAAAAGGAGAATAACTAGAATAATAAAACAAGTTTAGGTCCATTTATCTAGGGCAGTGGATCTTAAAATAACCACTCCTACAATCCACCACTCAACAATGCCTAATCAAAATTTTAGTAAATATCTAAATAATGGGTCTATTTCTTTTGTAAATGCAATACTTTAGGTTGGACAAGTAAGATGGAAATTTTATACCAATAGCTTTGTATCAAATTAATTTTAAACTACCCTCTAAAATGTAAAATATGGAGAAGAAAAATCACAAAATAAGCATGACTCAATTAGATTAAATCATGATCCTACACCACTATAACATTATGGTGTCTTAAAGAAAATATAAATAATATTGCTCACACTGATCGTTTAGTTCACTCTCTTTCTTGGAGAAAATATCTAAATATCAACTAGAAATTGACCAACTTTTTGATGTGTTGCATGTAGTTTCACTTATGGTGCATAATTCAAAAATAAAATACTAATGTCAAGCAATGTGTTATTATAAAACTGAAATGTGATGAATCTGTGTAGATGTGAAAACTATGAGTGAGGTTGTTATTGTGTAAGTTTTGGGTGATTGAATACAAGATTTATATTTCTCCAGGATTTATATTTTTTTGCCACTGTTGATAATCAATTTGTCAAACATTAACAGGACTAGAAATACAACTATTCACAATAGCTAGTTTACGGAGCCTAGTAATTATAATTTATAATTTAAATTGTAATTAATATATCAGAACTACTCTTCCTTTAGGTGAGGCTTGATTTTGCTTGAGATAGTATACTCCTATTTTCCTTATTTGGAATATGTGTGATAGTGAACAATACCAATATGTGTGACAGGGAATGAAAATTTGTAATGTTGCCTGCTAGTAGGTAGCATAACAATAAAAAGACAAAGTATAAATTACTTTATATGTTCCATAAATAACTATTACATAATGCTTATTTCATTATAAACATATATCACATATCTACATATTAAATCATTCTTATAATTGAATATTAGATCGTTCAAAAATATAGGATAAGATATCCAAATATATAAACTAAAACATTGAGATATATAATTCAAATATATATTGTACAGACACACATAAGACTAAATGGTAAGTAATTCTTAGTCTCACTAGGAGTAAGATATAGCATTTGGTAAATCAACATTACTCATAGATATGCTATAGAAGTAATCTACTATTAGACAATGCTTACCGACATTGTAAATACTTTGTTTCCTTACTTGTCTCTTTGTGTACTCTTCTTCTCATTGATCAAAGTACCAATTATATTAATATATGTAGTCCTTTGATCAGTACAGTATATATGTAACTGATATTCTATGGTCTTTTATTGATTGCCTAATATATGTGCTCTGACTTCTGATCCTTTGGTAAGTACTCAAATATATTTTCTAATCCCTAGTTCTTCCAAATATATATCTTATATTCCCATATTCTTCCATCGAATGCCCATATTCCTCCCTTCTTATTCCTATTGTCTATATTTATTATTATTGATATCTTTTATGAGCCATATGCTTTTAAATGACCTTTTCTTTGAAATGTGTGTCTGTCCATTTAGTAATTGCAGCCTTCATTTAGAATAATTGTTAGTATTCACTTAGCAAAAAATGTCCCTCTATTCACAAATTCATTTCCTGTAAAGAGTGAATAGAGAAAGGAACAGTGGGTGACTGATGAACAAACAGTGAGGGTGCACTTAGAAAGCACCACATAGTGAATATAGTGATATGAGGGTTGGAGTGGATAAATGAGTGTTGGAAACAATTGAGGGAGTGTATTGTAAGGTGTCTAAACCATTAGAAAGGTTTTGTGAAACTGTTAAGGGTCTTTTCTAGAGAGCCCTAGGCTAAAAACCCTTAAAATGAGGGTTTGATGAGAGAATGCTTAGATGTGAGTGGAAGTTCAAAAAAATTTAGGAATCCTTCTATTTAATAGATTTTTTAAGACTATGTCAAGTTTTGGAATTTATTTTGAAAAATGTCATCTTTTGTAAATATATATTATACAAAGAAAAGGGGGTCTGCTATTTTGTTGTCTTGGTTTGTTGACATTGGTTGCTCCCCATGTAATAGAGCCATGTGGGTCATTATTGAGTGTCAAGGTTATAAATTTGGGATCTGTTCTTTATATTTTTCCATTTTGGTAATGGCTATTATAGAGAATGAATAGAGGAGAGGAGTCAATTAGCCTCTAGCCTTCCTAAAGTTCCTTGGATTCTTGATGGGCCACTGACGTGGAATTTGTTAACCTATAAACTTCCTAAAGTTCCTTGGATTCTAGTGAGGACATCAATATGATAGGAAAATAAAGATATATCTTTTTGTAACAAAATACACTTACTTTTTAGACTAAAATGAAAAGGGTCCTTAGCTTCTCTGACCCTCTTGAACATAATGAAAAGGGTTGTAGGTATATCAAGATTACTTGGTGTAGTAATAAAAAAGGGATATAAAAGGTTGTAATATAGATTAGATAGGTCCTTTTAGGAGCTTCTTTTATGCTTGATCATATGTTGATAACAATTAGTAAGAGTGTCACCATGCACAATATAAATAGTGTCACCATGCATAGTATAAATAACAGCTTACAAAAAAATTATGGAGATTTGGGGGGATGAAAAATGCATCCTGAAGAAGATATTAAGTAATTCAAACTAAATTGTTAGTCTTATAAATGAATTTGAAAAAATGGTAATTGAGTAATTCAGACATAAGAGTATATTTGGTAAAACAAAGCCTAAGAAGTAAGATGTAGAATCTTTAAGGAATAAATGGTGAGACTCGAACAGAAATTACAATATAATCTAATTATAGCTTACTCTAAGGTTTCTTGGCCTTTGTTAAACATATTTAAAGATGCCATAAGAACTATATTTCTCAAAGAGAAAAAATAGATCCAAACTTCTATTAGAATGATATTGTAGTATTTACCATAATGGTCATTTTAGTCACCTAATGCATAGCTCAGAATATCATTATTGACAACTATTGTTGAGGGCAAAAAAAAATGGGTAAATATATAAAGGGAACAAAATGATCAAATATCAAACATTGTAGGTATCCACACATAAATCCCATATCACATTTGCATTGTATGGTATGGGCAGTAGTAGTTGTGGATCATTTTAGACCTACGACATGCAAAGTGTCCATTTTATGTTAGTTTGAGCTTCACTTGGTTTCAAGAATACTATAATATTCTCTACTTAAAAAGGCCAACCACATGAAGGTGGAAGCTCATTTGGCCTCACCCCCCTACCCCTAACATCAATCTAAAGTACCCATTATCATCTAATTACATACTTCATTAATTCATTCATCCATTTATGAACTATAACATTCAATCAATACAATCACATAGCATTCATTAATATGATATAAAATTCATTAATACACAATACTAATCAAGACTTCATTAACACATAACAATATTCATTAACATAAAATAAAAATCTATATTAATACATGTCATTCATACATAATTACTTAAAACAAAGTTCTTTCATTATCCAACAAGGTTTATCAAAGAAGATTTTTAAAACATCATTTCTTTCTTTTGTTTTCCTGAGCTCTCTTAAGAAAAGTGCTCATAGGAGCATCCATATCTGCATCATTCTCCTCCTCTTCTGGCACATGTAATGTCAAATTATGATGGCTCCTTCTCTTTGGAGGAGCAGGAGGTTGCTTCACTAAAGGGGGCTCTATTGCAAGAACAGGTAAATGTGATAAATTAGCATACTCTTTTTCTTTTTCTAACTATTACAAGTTTGTAATTAAGTACGAGTACAACATAACATGCATTTTTCTTACCTAACAATGCCACATCATGTACATTAACATTTTGATTTGCTACCACGTCAACATGTTGAACACTTGGAACATGGTCCACTCCTTCAGCATGATGTTCAACATACTTTGAAATATTCAAAAAAAGGATACACGTCAAATTCCAATTGAAGATGATGAATTGTATTCATGATTGCATAATTAATTCCCAATAGAAAATTAATACCTCCACCACTATAAGGCATATCATGGCCTTTGTCATGAGCAGGTTTTGTGGTAGGATATGAAGGCTAAAGTAAAATGTTATGCACATTGTTATGTAGTCAATTTACATTTAAAACTAATACCAAAAAAGAATCTTCTCAACTATTTAATTTCATTTACTTTTCATCTGACCAATTTACCTGTGAGATATCATTTGGTGCACTAGATTCTTGGGCAAGGCTTATAGATTCTTCACATAGGCATGCAACTACAACTTTATAGCCTTCCTTCAAGGCAATTTTTCTATCTTCATCTATGACCTCCACATTGAAATCTGTGCCCTATGTTTTTTGCTTGATAACGTCAGTTTTCCATGTATGGTTTCATTAAACAAAATTGTTTGCAACATTGTATTAAAAAAATGAAATTTCATTGCTCTACTTACAAGTCAAGACTGGAGATTCATATAGCCACCAGAGCCAAGTTTGTGTTGGCCAACCTTATCTACTCTCGCTTTTGTAGCCACAGATGTTTCTTGCAATTTATGAACAATTTCAAACATCTTAGATTATATATTTACAATTATCAATAATTAGTGCATGATTACAATGTACTTAATACTATAATTACATACCTCTCTTTGCCCTGTGTTGCTTCATTATCTCTATCTTCAATAGCCTTTTCTCTTTTGCACCTTTTATTATTTCATTCCACTCCATCAATGGAATCATAGGAGGACGATCATACTTTGGATTATCCTTAAGAGCCTTTCTATATTCATCCCTCATAGTCTTTATATGCTTTGATGCTCTTTTCAAAGTAGGCCAATGTCAAAAATGTTTTTCCCAAATTTCTCCTCAAAAGATGCAATTAGCTGATTTTTTAATTTCATAGTTTGTAAATTCCACCTTTTTAAAAACAAAGAGATTGTTAGATCAATAACTTTAATATATTACAATAAATAGAAGAAAAGAAAAATTATGTAGAAATGATATGAAACTACATACCTTTTACATATGGTGGGTCCAAATAGTCTCAATGTCATATGAAAAAGATGTTCAAAGAAAGCATTATTACCTACAAAAACATAAAGGATTTATCAGTCCAAAATGAGTAATGTAAAAGTAAACTAAATTTACACTTTAAATAATAACAATTTTAAAACACCTGGAAGCTTTCATTCTTTTAATGGAAACATAGTTTTCTTATTCAACAACAATGTCCTTTCATACAAACTAGTACTAATTACAAGAATTGCTCCAGGAAATGGATCAGCTACAGTAGTACTACTCTCTGTTGGTCTATCAACTGAAACATCATGACAATTAAATGACAATTTTAGTACTACTCTCTATTGGTCTACCTCCCTGGCTATGTCCATGTCTCTCTATGTGTGGGTATATATGTATGTATGTATGTATGTATGTATGTATGTGTGGTGTGTGTATGCATGTGTTTGTGTGTATGCAAGCTTTTGTAGACATCATTTAAGCACTGATATGCTACTTCATTGTTCATCAACTTGTAGAAAGACATTACAAAATATAGAAAAACAAGGTTTTACCAATTCTAGTGGGCATAGACGATGATGTTTACATGGTCCTTGTTGCCAACAATGCAGCAAGCAATATTGGACCACCAACCGAAGGAGGAGTCTGCACTTCATCATGAGCTAAAGACTAGAATATTGTTAGCAAAGACATTTGCAATGGATAAAGATAAAATGGGATACTAGCAAGAAACGTCCACAAAAAAAAGGTGAGTGTTATAATGTTGATCAAAACAAACAAAGTGTTACTTACACGAAGGTTATGTGCAACAACCTTCACCATGTGATGTTTCAATTGGCACATATGTCTATACAAGAACACATAAAATTAGAGATCATGATCCATAAATTACTATAAAATATTAATATCTATTGAACTTCTATTACTGCTTTAGTCGAATTATTGCTTACCTTCAAAGATTGAATTCTACGATCCAATTCTATTCTCAGTGCCTCTTTCTCCTCACTTCTATCACCCTTGATGATAATGATAACAAGTTCATCAGTGTATCTTTGCATAATTTTTTGGGTGATGAATACAAGGTCAATACTAAGGGAAATGTCATGTAGATATGATGCCCGTATTTTAGATTGCATTTGATCAATGATCATTGTAGCTTTTTCCTATCATTTTTTACATCAAATATCCATATAATTTCATCAAAACAACTCCAAAGCCATAAAGAAAAGAACATAATAATATGACATTTATTTCTATATTAACATTAAAATTTACAATAATTAATTTTTACCTCTATTGAAGGTGTCTGAGATGGTGCATCCATATCACCCTATGAAAAAAATTAGTAAGTCTGAGAAATCAGCAGCGAAATTAAAGTAATAGACTTACCAAAAAAAATATTAATAATAAAATAGATTGTATATGTAAATAATTTTTCTTAAATTAAAAATTTAGTGTAACTAATTTTTATATCTAAAAAAATTTGACATGTTCTACTTAATGTTTATATGTGCACATATGGTTTGAAAAGAAAAGTTTGGTCATACAAGACCCCATCATAGTTGACATTGATCCTACCTAGACAATTTATTGATCATCATGATTTTCATCCATGTCATCATCATCATCATCATCATCATCACCATCATCATACTTATCACTTTGATCTTCATCATTACCACCACCATCTTCATCACCATCATCATCCTCTTGATCACTATCATCGTCATGACCATCACCACCATAATCACCACCATCTTCATCACCATGATCATGATCGTTATCAACATCATCATCATCATTATCACTATTATCATTAGCATGACCAAAATCATCACCATCTTCTTCTTCTTCATCACTGGGTAACTATCGTTCCTAATAATCATTTACTTCCTCTTGTACTTCTTCAATATCTTCTTCTTCGGTCACATTATACTTTACTGGCCTTCCTCTTGGGTCATGTCTAACAAAAAATGACTAGCCTAGTTTGTGTAGAACACCAAAGTAAAAAACTTGCTCACATTGGCTTGGAAGAAAATAGGGCTCATCTTCGACTGACTCAAATGACCTTGTATTAATCATAGTAAATCCACTATCGTGTTCAATAATAGTCCTATCGGGATCATTTTGATTCAGTCATAACTTGAACCATTTGACGACAAATAGAACTATTTTGAATGAATTAAAGTTGCACTCAATTATATCATCCAAAATGTCATAGTATCAATTTTTAGATTGTTGAGGATGTATGTCAGTTCTAGATGAAATATTGGTGACCGCAAAGACAATACTTATCTTGGAATCACACGTTTTTTTCATTTCATTTAACTTTTTTGTGCAGAATTTATAGCCATGTTAGTACATAGCTTTGTGGTGTTTGACCTGAAATTATTCAAATATGTCAAAAATCTTCTCATTGATGTGTGAGTTGATATTAAACTTATGTTTCATGATTAGTAATCTTATGCATACCTTTGTATCTCTTAAGCCATATATTAGATCAAGTACCATTGGCATAACATTGGGATCTCCATTATGATGAGCTTCTTTAAGAAACAATGCAACACCATCCCATATTAATGAGCAACCATTTTCTTGAGATTGTTCAATCCATACTGTCATCCAATCAAGATTGTTTGCAATATACAAGTGTAGTGCATCCCACTCATGACCAACTATAAAGAAGACAATTAAACCATTTAGAAACAACTTATATATATTGATGATGGATAAAAAATGTTAAATTTCAAAAAAAACTTATAATTACCTCACCCTTCTCAATCTACCTTTCCCCATCAGGTACTCCCTTTTAAATTTGTCATTACAATTGGGATCCCAAATGCAATCTACATGGATACTTGTTGTGAACTTTGAAAGATATTCACTAATATACACCATGGTCTGGTATATCATATATCCCTCTATCATAGAACCCTTAGGGCGTGCTCTTTATCGAACCAAGCCCTTCATAAATTTTAAGTGCCTCTCAACCATCCACATTGGTCTAGCTTGTACAGGTCCACACAATTCAATCTCCTCAACTTGATGTATGATGTAGTGTTCTTGAGCATTGAAAGATGTTGGAGGTAAACACTTTTGCATTTCACACATAAGCTATGAAATTTTTCTCTTCCAATATTTTATATCTTTTTTATCAATTTCTTAAGATGGCAACCACCTAAAAGAGATTCAACACGCAAAAGCACATGAAGGAGATTTCAAATAAAATTATACAATAGATTTCAAATAAAAAGCTACAAATCTAAGAAAAAACACTTCTAACCTCATGTATTTTCCAAAATCATCTATAAATTGTTTAATATTGTTGTCAAACTATTGTAGAAGGGATAGAGGTAGGATGAACTACAATCATTAAAAAATGATCATTTCAATATATCATTAAATAATGCAATTGGTACTACATTCAATCTTACAAATATACTGTAAATAGAAAACATGACTTACCTTGAGGAAGGTATGCCAATCATGTGTTTTCAACCTCGGCTCAAAATCACCTTTCTTTGATAGAAGAGTTCTTATATTTGCAGCAAATCCTATTGAAATTTTTTTTTTTTATGACTTCTTTTAATGCATCACTTTGTTGCTCCATTAATAACCAAGGAAGGGCACTTGTATTTATGCAGTCTCCATTGCTATTTGATTCAATGAAAACTTTTAGTGCATGATTGGATTCATAAATGTCAGTACAAATTTTAGCAATTTGTTCTCTATCACACCTTCCATCCAACATTTTCCATAGTGTCTCTGTTACATTCTTTCCAATATACATAGCATCAAACAAATGCGCAATTGGAAGATCCTTGTAGTATGGTATCCTACTAAATTGAGTAGGATAACTTTTCATTCCTCTAGAAAGTTGGTCATTGATGCCTTGATGACCTTCACAAGCATCAATTATAGCATTAGTAAATATAAGATAATATCAAAATACAAATTGTAAACTTCAGACGAAAAATTGGACATTACCTCGACGATTTAGTCGATTGTATTTCAACTTTCATAAATGAGGTGTCATTCTTCGTGGCCTTGATGACGTCTCTTCTTTCCCATTGAAAAGATATTTTTTGGCAATTTGATACCTATGATTATTGTGGAGAAAGTGTCTAAACTCATCAAACACATACTTTTCTAAACTTCTTGAATGATGACATTTCATCTTTGGACCACAAACTAGACATGCAAATTTTCCCTTTGTCTGAAGACCTAAAAGATCATGTATAATTAGATCATGTAAAATTATCATGCGCAACTTAAGCATTTGATAGTAATGTGTAAGCACTATAACAGTCCAAAAATATCTGATCTTAATAATATAACATACCGCAAAAATGAGTTAGCCCAGAGGCATCATGTATTGTCCATAGAAGCATTGCATGGAATTGAAATTGTTGATGTCTTATCGGTCTAGAGATGTCATACATAGTGATGCCATTCCATAACTTTAACAACTTGTCAATTAGGGGCTCAATAGACACGTTCATATCTTTAACTTAGTATTTATCTAGCAATTGAATGAACATAAACATTATGTAATTATTATAACTATTTTCATGCATTATTTATAAATTAATTTAGATAACTATAAAATAAAAAAATACCTGGCACAATCATTGACAACATTTTGTGCTCCCTCTTTATGAACATCCAAGGAGGAATGTTATTTTTAATTAAAAAAAATAGGCCATACTAAGTAAACAGATCTCATATCTCCATATGGATTGACATCGTCTACCACCAATGAAAGCTTTAGATTACAAGGTTCTTCTTTAAAGTGTGACCATGTGTCTTCTATATCTTTAAATATAGAACCATTGGCATGCATTCACATAATGTCATCCTGACTTCTATTTTGTGCATGGTAATCCATAAATTGTGCCAAGCTAGTGCACCTAAATAACTATTGAAGACATGGAATAATGGGAATGTACCGAAGAACCTTGTGAGGCACTTTTTTTGTTATTTGATTTGACCGATATCTACTAACATGACAATCAGGGCATTTGTTCTAAATTCATGTTGTTTATGATATAGAATGTGATCATTGAGACATGCATGTATTGTCTGATACTTCATTCCAATCTGATCCATAATGTTAGATAATTCTCAATGCGAACAAGGCAAAATGTTTGATGGTGGTAACAAAAAATCACTAATCAACCTACAACAACAAATATGCATTTTTAATATAATGAATAGTAATTGTATGCTAACATTGAAGATGACAAATATGGCATACCTTAGCATACATGACATTGATACATTAGATATACTATTCATAACCTTTAAGTTCACCAACAACACTATAGCCAAGAGTAGAGTTGTTTGGGAGCCTTTGTATAAGGGCTCGTGTGCCTTCTCAAGTAAAGGTATATCAAGACCATCTTCATCATTATTATCAGATTCACTAGTACCGTCATTGTGAGCCTCTTCATCACCTACCCCAATACCATCTTCTTCAATCATGTCCTCTGACACATTATCATCTTCTTCCATGGGAGTGTTATCCTCAGCTTGGATATTCACACCTCCATGTTCCTCCAGTAGGAAATCCACATTCAGCAATGGATAAAAATTGTGGCCCCTTTAACATGACCATATTGCCTATAATGACTCTGGGCTGTTGTGATTAGAATTATTTGATTTTTTAAGCCCTTACCTTTTTTGCAAGGACAATAACATTTATTAGGTTCTCTTCGAAACTAAGCCCACAATGCAACCATTGTCTCATTATTTTGTTCTGGGTTCATATTGTCAGGCGTGGTCTTTCTTCACAGGAAAATATACCTGCAAATAAATTCAACATGTTTTAGTTAATTTTTATATCTGCACATATGGAAATTGTTCATTAATGTTTTCAAATGTAACTAGAATGATCCTATAATTTCTAGAAGGCCTAGATGTTTGCAAAATGTGGATTTATAGACAATGTATCTTAGTTATTTGCAAAATGCCTCAAAGAGATGTCACAAGCTGAAAGTTACTTAGGTGCTAACATTTGTATGCCATGACTAATCCTGATAGCAATGACTAATGTGATTAATGCATCAACTAATGAAGATAACTAAAAGATTGAAACATATTAATGCAATCTTCAATCAAGAACATGTGAGCTCAAAAGATGGGTAAATCTCAAAAACTTGTGATCCTAAGATCATTACAATTTCAGCCATGACATAATTGCAATTGAAATTTGTTGAAAAATAGGCCTAAGTGGGTTGGCCTAAGGGTCAAAAGAAGAATTCATATTTCACTTAATTACAAATCAATTAGCTTATGCAAGTTTGGCCTCATAGTGGTTGTACAATTTTTAAAAACTTAATTCTTGGACCATTTGGGCCTAACATCAAGGGACGTGAATTTAGGACTCAAACATCTATAGAGTTTGGATGTTAAAATTCTTTGGAACATCCAAAACAATTCCATAAGCATATAAGAAGAGTAGATTGGCGAGTTTCACCTTGGATGATGATTTTGGAAAAGAAATAACATAGATTTACATTGCATGTTGAGTAATCCAGATTCAAAAAGGATGAAGAGGAAATATGTGCCTAAATAAAAAAGAAGTCCTAAAAGATCATCAAGAAGGATTTGAGGATGCTACTAAGAAAATAGTGCGAACACCCACAATTTTGCCAATTTGCACTAGAACTCTTCATCTCAAGTCCACTTGATTCTAGAACATGATACAAACTATGCCACTTTTTAAAGAAAATATTTAAATCACACAACCAATATTATATGCAAAGCAATCCAGATCCAGAAAACATGAAGACAAAAGATATGTCTAATTAATTAACATAGACCTAAAAGATACTAATAGAGGATATGAAGATGATTTTCAGAAAAATGGTGCAAATGCACATGATTTTTCTAATGCACACAATAAATCTTATAGTCAGGTCTGTTTGAAGTCAAAAAACAACTATCAACTACTAATTGCTAAAGATAATGTTCACCAATTACTACCACATTGAATCACAAGCTTTTCTTTTATTAATGAAAACAACGCAATTTTTCCTCTAAATTAGTATTCTTTCTTGAATTTGGATATCCTGTAATTTTTTGTGAAGACAGAGTTAGTGCCCTTATAGGAACCAATGTGAGTTGCCATCATGCAGACCCACTTTGTCTAGAATAAAAGACAAAGCATTTATGTTGCATCCAATTTGTGCTCGATTAGTGAAATACACATCTACCATGGATGTAAAGCATAATGAGAATGAGATAAATTTTGTTACCTATTACCTAAAAATAAAACCAATTGAGGAGACAAGGGTGCATGAATTGTCAAAACTTCATGTGCTTCTCAATCAGTTTATGTGGATAATAGGCAAAGTCTTCACATACCCTCATACATTTTAATATTGAAACACAATCAATATTTTGTTGATAGGGAATGTTTAGTAAAATGAAGCAGATAAAAAGAAACATAGTTGCAGTAGAAAAATAAGGTTAAATGTAGTAGTGATCATTGCAAAAATGCCAACAAGATCACTATGAACCATATAAGAATCAAAAAGATCAAACATAGAGGCAGCCCAGTGTGCCATCATGCTCTTACAATCTTATCCTAATTTTCTTCCTATATCCAGATAACTACATTTTCTCACTGTGATGCTGACATTCTAATCTGATACAAGCCACAAGAAATTGGAATTTTTTTAGTGTTTTCATTTGGGAATATTGTTAAGGAAAATATATGGTAAAGGTGATGATGAAGCTAGAATGATGCGAATTCCATTAGTTTCCTAATTTCCTTTCTTATTCATGTGCAGTATGTTGTAATGTTATTATATTATCTAATCTACTATCCCCCTATTCTTTATTGTATTCATCTCTAGCTGGTCAAATCTCTTGGGCTGTTATATCCATTACATATTTCCCTCTTTAAATTTTAATAAACCTTCATCCTATATAAATGCAACTATATTTTCTAGGTTTTTGTCACAAAACATCTAGCTTCTCTATGGTGATTTGCTAGTTTACGAAAATTGGTTTTGCCAATATGGCAAAACAATCCCAAAATCAGTCTAGTTGGGTTCGTTGTACAATATAATATATAATTTGATATTCCTATATATATTTATATATAACAATTTATATGTAAATACAATAATGAATAAACTAATAGGAAGATATATATTTCACATCCCTCCTATATATCTTTATAGGATTACAAGAATATTATATTAATTAATCAGTTTACTAATTTATATATAAATTTTTTATATAACATGATTTTGGGTTCCACATATTACACACATGTCATTGGATGTCCAATGGGGAGTGTAGATTATCCAAAACATCCAATGCTATCATTGTCAACTCCATGACAAATTCCTCTGCTTCGGGTCTGTCCTACCAAACTCTAGCCTACTTGAAGTATTCAAACATGGTTGTTAAGCCTTGGAGAACCTTCCATAAAATTTTAAACAATGGGCACCTAGAATTTTTTTATTCACAGCATTTTGAGCTCCTAGACCTACAACATTTTCTCCTTCACACTCTCCATGCTTTCTTTTCTGCAGATGCAAACAAATTTGTACTAGTCTTGCAACAACAACATAAAATAAATCTCAAATAATTCAAATGTATGAGGATCACATGGATGCAATGAGTGCTAAGTGGACTATTTGTAATCACAAGAGATGAGCTCTTGTAAACCACTACTCTTGCAATTGTTTCAAGATCGGTACTAATTAAACATCACATAATTTGACATGACAAAAAATACCACCTAGTTGTTAATGAAGGAACTGAGTAGATCTATGATCAATGGTTCATAAGGCACATAACCTATTGAAGGTTTTGCAAATGGAATGGCAAGCTAAGAAGGCTTAATCTTGGGCAAAACTTTATGGTCAAGGAAAGTTGGATCATCACGGAATTGAGTAGGCAAACCTTCTAGGAAGTTGCAATACTTCAACCTTGTAAGTGTCACCTCAATGCAATGGGTACTAAAAAAACAATTTATGTTGATGAGAAATGGTTATTATGAATTAAAATTGTAAGCATCACCTCAATGCATTTGGTATTAAACAAACAATTCAAGCTGATGAGTATGGGTTTTTATGAACCACAACTCATGAAATATGCATTAAGTCCATACCTGATGTTTACAGTGAGTATGGGTTTTTTTTTAAGAACATACCTACTATTTATAGTCAATAATTTTCTATATCCTCTAAGAAATTTGAAGCAATGAGCCAAAGTCACATGGTTGAAGATGATCATTATCCCCTCAAAGCACCACTATTTGATAAATTGTTGCATTGAAATATGATCTAGAAAGGGCCTTTCTACATAGTATGTTGGAACTATTTGGCAATCATTGATCATGTGATTATTGCAAAGATGCTAAAGACCAAACATGGAATCATGGAGATAGTGCACGAATGTACAAAGAAAATGCAAGAAACATCAAAGAGATTGTTAACCATTCAATGGTCTTAGTAAAGACAAAACTTGGCACTTGAAATGCATAGTGCAATGGGATTAGTAAGATATCAATTTTTTTGATAGAATGCCCAAAACAGAGCTTGGAATGTTGATTGATGGACATGCATATGGGAAAGCATGATATGTAATGTTTTATGTCAAAAATGGCTTTGACTCTATTGGCTTAGTGCATGAGATACACCTGCAACATCTCTACACAATCAGTTTGCTATGAAATGTTTTAATCCAGATGGTCAGAACATGTACAAAGAACATGAATTGTTTGACTAAAGGCATTCATGACATTGGTTTCAATGGGTCTCTATGAAAGGCAAAGAAAGGCTACCAATTCATTTAACAAAGTTCCAAATATCATACTTCCATCACAATTCAATTATGAAATATAACATGCAACACCATGTCTGATTAGATTGCTTCCATAACTCACAAGTTATAACTTTATTCCCTCTAGTTTCATAAAATGATCTGCCCTAAAGAATTCGGTTCTTGTGCCAAACACCCAACTACTCTCATTGTCCATTGCAAGAACAGACTCACATGCCTCTTGTTTTATTGTTAAAGAAGTGTGATTGGTATTGAAGAGTCATTGAGCTTCTTGCATGGTGTACAAATAGATTGAAAAAGATTGCTTATGACATAGTAGAATCATGACAACTCCTTTCAAGCTTCTAGAAACTCTTTTCTATCTCCATGTCATCCTCTAATTAGATCATATGTTTATTTGGGCACAAACCTTCCAAAGTCTCAATAATGGAGCTTAAGCAATTTCTGCAATAATAAAGGTGGAATGAGAGTTGACATTTATTTTATGTTAGTTGCATTCTTGATAGATTGTCAATCTCTCCCTTAATTTAATGATGTCTATTGTCAAATTGCAAAGAAAACTATATTTGCATCAATATTGTCAAGAAGCATTCTACAATAACAGCAGGGGATGGTGTGTAATGGTGTAAATGTGTTAACAAAAACTCTTTCTTTCAAATTTGACAACTATTTACATGTCAAAATACTAATATCAGTTATGAACATGATATTTCCAAAATAAACCACATGAAAATAAAGATATGCCTTGTATAAACATAAAATAAAATATCTATTTTTTTGCCTAAAGATAAGAATTTTAAAATTTAAATAAAAAATTAAATACAAATAGTTGAAGTTATTTAACAATCTAGATACAATAAAACTTATGTCTTTGCATGTAGTAAATATAAAGTGTATTAAATAAATTAATAAGGTAAATAAAATAGCTCTAATTGATATCTCTTGCTATTTCTTAAGATATATGTATTAGAAGTTTATGTACAAAAGCATTACAATGCCAATAAAGTATAAAAACCACAATTGTTTAAAGTGATTGTTAACAATGTCCAAATGTAACATTTTTAGGAATTCAACTACAATTTTTTCACATAAATTTTCCAAACATTCTACCCTCAAAATATCATGATGGATTGAATGCCCCAGACAGGAACTATTTCTAACTCTCCCATTCATTTGATTAACTCTCTTTATTATTCTCGAATCTCACCATGCTTTGTATTCAACTTTAGAATTTGGTTGTGTTTATGTTCATGATATCCCAAAAAATGCAAGTTTTCAACTCCTGCAACACATTTCCCAATCTCTTAGAGTACTATGGGATCTACATTTAAGATAGGAAACATAAAGACTATGTTTTGTGAAATTTGTTCTTGATCAAGATAACAATTTGCCTATGTAACCACTACTAAAGATGCTCATTGAAGTTGTTACAGTGTGACAGGTACAAGTGGTGTTTTGCTACAAAAATTAGTTAAGAATCAAGATATTGAAAAAAGAAAAAGAAAAGTGATATAGATAGTATGGATCAATAAATAAAACAAACTCTATACCCACAGACGATCAAAAGACAAAAATTGATCAATGTGACAGGTAAGTATAAAGCATGCAATATTGCAAGTTCCAAGCATCAAAGAACATTCAAATTTAGCACATAATAGAAGTTTTAACTGACATACAAGAGATGCTACAAAACATTCAAAAAGAAAACCAGAATAGTTTTCAGAAATTTAAAGTGGTGCTTGCTACAATCTGTCATTCTTGAATCTCTACATTAATCATTTACCTTGTAGTTTTGAACATAATTTGTCCATTTACTTGTATGGAACTTAGTCTTCTCCACTTCCAAAATCATAGTTTGTATGAAGTTAAACTGACTTCAAAAGTTAATAGCTCATATAGTAAAAGCTAAGAATATAATTTATTAGGCCCCAATGAAATGTTTGGGTGGTAGTAAATTGCAAGGTGATCATTGGCATTGGTAAATGGACATAATGTAGCCATTTTAAATTGGATTTTGACTATGTATAAAGAGATATTCCAAGGAGAAATTGATGTGGTGGCCTTCAAGGATATATTTGATCAAGGATGAAATGAATGATCACACCTAGTGTGCACATTACCAAATAGAGATAGTGTAGTGAAATATAAAACTAAAATTAAAATATGCAAATCCACTTGGCTTAAATTGGAACTATAGGCTTACAACTCCAAAACACATCTTCAAAACATTAAATGAAGATTAGAACTATAGGCTATGGTTGGGTAACTTTTACTACAATGCCAAGTTGCAAATAACAAAAAAATACTGTTAATTTTGGGCTTTCTGAAAAAGGGGTGGGGTATGAAAGTAAGGGTTCTTAAATTGTCTCGTAGAGCATGAACATGAAAATTTCAATTGTGAAGACATCCATTCCAAACTACTTTCTTTATTTTTGACTTACCTATCTAGATTGATAAAACTCAAAGCTCCTAACCCATTATAAACAGTCACCCATTCCTAACTCAGAGTTCATAACTCAAAGTTCATCCATACGTTCTAATTCTACCAAATGATGTTAAGACACTAATAAGGCCAAATACATTATAGAAAAATTAAGCACTGATTTTTTCTGTGTGAGAAAATACCTAGGATGGATCATGGAAGTAGTTGGACAACCACTAACCCAATACTCATCAGACATAAAGATCTGAAAAGTAAGCTGAATTTAAAAACTAGGATCATAGGAAAACCTACCAACCAAGAGAGAGGTAACGACATTAGTTCTTTTGCATCAATGATTTACATGTAAGTTTTAGGAAAAGATTAAGTGAAGTAGATTAGACATTCATAAATTAGATTTTGAAGGATGTTTCTTGAATAATTACTATACACAGGAAAGTTAAATTGCTATCAATATGCAAAATGGGGTGTAGATGCTTGATGGATTTCAAACTATAGGATTCAAATTATAGTTAAGGATAATCATCAATGCATCTACTATCACTATCATGAATACACACCATTGACTATATTTTACATTCAAGCTTTCCCTTGTGTGAGAAAGCCAATCTACAATATGGATCTGTCGATAAAATGTAATAGTAAGAGTTCTAAAGTAACTAACACAATCCCGACCGAACATAAATTTTTCCTTATAGTTGCCATTAATGTTGTTCAGTAACATCAAAATGATTCTACTTCCTTCTAAAGATACATATAGCTATCTAAATTTAAAAATTGCCACGATTAAAAACCTACTAATTAAAACTAACTTTATAAATTTAAGACTCATCTTTTCAACTTATGTATAGTTCATATGAAAAGATAGACATACAGTAGAGAAGTTTGACATTTGGTAGTCAGATTTAAATGGTATGTCTCATATAATCATTTTCAGTCATTAAGAATTATATGCCATACACCTATACAAAGAAAGTGCTCTCACAATATTTGTCTAATGCCATTGCTCATTTCATAGTCATTACAAATTGAGTGATGTAGATTTTTAATGAAAGCCCCAGTTGTGACCGTGTGCATTATTATTATTATATTTATTTAAATATTTTATTTTTAATCAAAGGATAAGCACACAGGTAGATTGTTTCCTTCAAATGTACTAAATCATATCAAAGGCCAGGAAGATGAAGCCACGAAGTTTTTGGTTGAGTCCTTTGGCTTCATGTGAGACATGGATATTGGAAAATAGGGATCTTGTTTTTCATCAACATAATGCCATAACATCCAACAAAACATAAGTGAAGAAAAAGGTTGGCTAGATAGTAGGGCAAGGCTCATATGATCGGCATTAAACATTAAATGATTAAGCATTAAAAAATTGAGCAAAGCCATTGGATTAAACTAAAATGGTTGTGTTTCTAATGAAGAAAAGAAGGGTAAGAACCCTTACTATTCTGGAGGTTGCATTAGTGAAGCTCTCAAACCCCTATTTGCACTGAAGCTGTAAAACATTGTTGGCATGTAATCCTCAAACCCTACCTCTACACGTAATCCTGGTGCCACAAAATGCAATGAGGAAAAAATTAACTACACAAGCTGTCTTTCGGTCACGCAAGAATGAAATTAGGGCAGCAAAGAGCTTTTAAGTTTTTTGAAATAGTGGAAGCCCATGTTGGTCAAAATTTTGACCAACATGGGCTTGTATTTAAAAAAATGTATATGTTGCCTTCCATATTTCAACCAATTTGACCTCATTTTATTAGATGGTCAAAATTTTTGGTCTAAAAATGAGGTCAAATGTAGTAGTGAAGGATGAAAAACTACCTTGGTTTGTACAAAAGAGGCAATATGCAAGTTCCTAATGCTTGGCCTTATGTTGTCTACCATCAACTGGTGAGGAAGAAGCTCTTGACACAAAGCAAGGAGTATAGAATCATGAATGACGCATTCATTTTTGCAGTTATCCAATTCATAGAGGGAGACTATGCAAAGAGGTTATTAGATGTGGCAAAAGCACAGATAATAGCTCTTAGGACCTACTTCATCCAATTTAAGACATTCACATATCTGTGAGTAGTTGGTGCTTTTGTCAACCCTAAGAAGCTCCCCAGATATCCAAGCAATAAACTAGTGTTATTGGAGATTGCCTGGTAGATTGAATCTATGTATGAGAGGGTGAAGAGATGAAGGAGACCCTATTGGACATGGCCCCTAGTCATTGGACCATACCAAGTCAAACAGAAGCAAGATATTCCATCTTTTGAGTGGGAATGGGAGAATTATCCCCTTGAAGAGTACAATTCCCCTAGGCTTTATTTTTATAATATCAGGAGAGTACAAAGTTTGGCTGGTAAGGAGTTCCACCATGAGGATTCTATTAAATATTATTAGATGAATGCAACAAATGATTACAATGTCTGCATAAGGGACTATTGTAGGATGACTTTGTATCTAGTAGAGAAGGCTCTCAAGCTAAACATCCTAGAAGAAATAAGGCAATAGGATTCGTGGGACCTGTTGAACCCCCTATTCAACTCAAACAAAATAGGATAGAGGCCCATCATGAATGCTAAAGTTGATAGGGAGTAGGGTGATGATATTAATCATCAGGCAAAGCACGTAGTTAGAATGACAAAGGATTAGATCAAGAAGCCTTTTCAACTTGATCTGATACCTGACACTATGGTCTTTCATGCTTAAACCTACCCTGAGAAAGGTAGAGGGAAGAAAGTTACAATTCCTACCTTTGCAACCCAGTCTCCGATCAGGCCAAAGATAGTATACCAACTTGACTACCCACTTGGATACTATCATCCTCCAAAGAGGAAGGGAAAGAATAAAAGGAAGAGGACCTCCCTTTAGAGGATTCAAACTAAATAGGGTGAAGCGCAAACACCTTCCCAGTAGTAGGAAGAAAGTGTACAAGGGTCTGAGGATACTAGTGCTTCCCAAGTTCAAGATGACCCTCAATTTCCTCCCTTTGTGCTTACCCAATCAAAAGAGGGAGAGAGTCAGCAAGTTTCTATTCCTCCTTCACAAGAAGATCTAGCATCCCCTTCTGCCTCCACAAAGAAAAAGACGATTAAAATCCAAATGAACAAAAGGTAATGGGTGACTAGGAGAATGGTGCCTTTCCAATCTGTCCCTAAAACCATTCCAAAAGGAGAAGGGGAAGAAGAGGAAGAGAAACAAGTTCCCTTGCAAAGAATAACTTGGCTAGCTAGAGCCATAGAGCAAGAAAGAAGAAGTACCATGGGTACATCACCATCCACCCCAATAGGACCCCTAGAAGTCTTTTCTTTGGAAGATGAAGTACAATAGTGGGTGGATAAGCATAGTGAAGAGAGTGATGACATTTTCAAAATGTTAGATTTTGGTTTTATGCCCATGGGAACATAGCTAATTGGGGATAAGATCAGGGATACCCCTATAGATGAACCTCGATAAGAAGACTAGATGTAGATGTCGCTAGATTCATAGGGTCGCGATCTTACTCCGGCATCTCCACCACAAGTCACAGTAGTAGATAAAGGCGTTGGTACTCCTCTGCCTTAGATTTTAGAAGAGGAATAGGTTCAGAAGGTGTTGGTGTTTGAAAATGTTACCGATTTTCAATTATCCTAATGAGAACAAAACACATCTAGGGGCAGCTAACTCCCATTTTCTTCAGACACCAGGCCAACTATAAGGCTAGAACCTTCTTCTTCTTTAGGCTCTACAAAACCTAGGTGGGTATACCTATAGATTCTTTATATGGTACCAATTGTCAAAGCATACACTGAATCTAATATAAAGCAAATAAAAACCCCTAAATCTTCTATATTTAACAAGGAGTCAAAAGCATGAAATAGCTAAGAACATAACTCATGAAACTGGCAAGCTAAGTCTGGGTTAACATTGAATAGCTTTCAACATAAAAGGGAAATTTGATTTAATATGTTGATAAAAGCAAGACCAAAGTATGAGCAATAG
The DNA here is from genome assembly GCA_028749045.1 of Cupressus sempervirens. Classification (NCBI taxonomy): domain Eukaryota; kingdom Viridiplantae; phylum Streptophyta; class Pinopsida; order Cupressales; family Cupressaceae; genus Cupressus; species Cupressus sempervirens. The sequence goes on from CM053793.1 coordinate 795,393,097, forward strand.
AACTTAATGATCCTATCTCTGACTAGTGCCTTATCCATTGGGCAATTAAATGAATTATAACCATACATCTCCTAGAAATCTCAAACATATCTCTACATCAAGATCCCTGATCTATCCTTCACTTTGTGAACTGACATCTGCTACAGAATGAATCTCATACTCAGAACATCCTATCATGAAATCTGCAAACCCTATGACAAACATCAAGCAATTACATGGTTCTTTGCCCCATCAGCAAGACATTTTAGTCACATACATTCCTAAATGAAATGCAATCTAATCTATGCTCTTTGATCACAAATTAGAAGAAATAACAGATCCATAATCAGGAGACAAGATTTAGACTGAACTTAAAACCTTTGCTCCTCTTTATTTTCTTTCCTTGAAACCAAATACATGAAAGATATATAGAAATGACTCATGAAATCACCTAAACAGAATAGAACTATATGCATAAAACATGGAGGTTGCTTAATACAAGAGAGAAATGCTGGGTGTGTGGCTTTCACAGCTTGAGCAGAGCTCCAAGAACTGGAAATAGAAAACCCACCAACCACCAACCTTTTTTCAGAGGAGAAGAAAGAATAAATATGAAGAGGGCAATTCTCGGATTGAATTTGCAGTCGACAAGTGTCCCTTCAGAAGATGAAAAAATCTCTCTCCACATTCTCTCCAACTACATATCATATCTAATCCTCATCATTTGGCCTCTACCAGGCCGAAATATCTCAGAAATCTGATGATGAAAAGCATGTAACTAATCCTGATGTAAAAGTGAATTCAAGGTAAAAGTAACAAATCAGTTGAAAATGCCTTTAGAAGACAAGAAAGCAACCTCAAGTTTATTTTCTTTACTTTCAAATTGCAATAGACCTTTAAAACCGTCCTCTAACCAATCTTAATCATCACTAAAGAACTTAGCCTATTCTGTCACCAATGCCTCTAATTTCACAAATTGTCCTATAACTTGAACCAGGAAGCACCTATGCAAAAACAAACTCCAAATTTGGAAATTTCAGGTTCTCCCAGTTCCAACGGTATATTGGAGTGCCCAATTCAATTAAAAATTGCACTAGATATGGCCATTTGAAAATCAGGCCTATGTTCATGGCTTTGCATTATTTATGCAAAAAATTTAAACTTTCATTAAAGTTTAAACTAAATAAAGTTTAGACATTATTTAAAATGTCTAACCTGCATGTTTGGAGGAAAATCTTTAAATTTTAATTTTTTAAAATTTTCTAAAACTTTTGAATTTTTCCTCACAAGTTCCATCCGAGTCAAACTTGGTTTGACCATGCTTGACACGTGTCATCTTTTGATTGGCTCGAACTTGAGTAGCGCCATGTGTCATATTTCGATTGGACATCCTCATCAGCACCACATGTCATCTTCTCGCTACTTCACCATGCTTAACCGGTGAACAACTTTGTTTAGTGAGATAACAAGAACCGTTGGATGTGCCATGTGGCACGATCTCCTTCCCCTATCTATGACCTTGCCATATCATCCTGTTCGCTCCACTTGGCATTACCTGATTTGTTGCTCGCACTGCAGGCAAGACCCACGTAGCATTTTGAATCTCGTCGAATTTCAGAGTTTTCTGGTGACCTCGCTATGTCGCTAGCCGGATTTTCCAAGATTTCCCGACTAGCGAGGTAGTGACCACCGAATTTTTGGACTTTTCTGGTTGAATTTGAATTTTCCAACGAACTTGAATTTTTTGGCAATGTTTTTGGATTTTGCATCAAAATTTAACATAGGCGTCCTACCAGCTGGCCGACCACAAGTCCATGCACACTAGCTGGCTTTCACAAAAGCCTCTTGTCTTTTAGACATTCTAAGATGTGTAAGCCTTTGTATTTAAAGACATAAGAAAATCATTTCCCACTCAATGTGGGATAATACCTACTGCATTTGCCTCAACTCCCCTGTAGATGCTGATTTCTACACAATGAAGAGCTATCTAGTTCCTTTCGCATGAGTTTCTTATTCTAAACGTGGAGCTCCATCCTGTTGGTCATTTTTTTCTATGAATCCACAAACTTTTCATGGTAATGGTCATTTCTTATGCACATGGGCATTTATAATGTAGCTGCCCCCTTCAAAAATGTGGATGCACCTTTGGAGAAACCATGGGCTTGAAAAATGGGGGTTGTTTGCTTCCTTTTTATGCACATATGGTCTTTTATTCATTGCTTGCTGCAAAAATGTGAATCACATGTTGCCTTGAGCTTTGTTTTACCTGCATATCTTTACATTCCACTAAAAATGTGGACAACTCTGTGATTTGCTTCAACACATGGAGTTCCCTGCTGGTTACCTTCTTTAAACGTGAGACTCTCAGCTGGTACCTCCCTTCTTCCTTGCCTGTGGATGCATGAATCTTTTCTTGGTGATGCCTTTGTTATGGCATGAAAGCCCTCTATTTTTCTCAATGCATCTGCACATTTTCTTTGTTTTCTTCTTGTGATAAAACATTAAATTGTCAAAACAAATAGCCCTTCACATTTATTTGATTCCTTTATCATTTAGAAAAAGACTAATCTCATACATTTAGTGAACTAAGATAATGGCAATGACTATAGTGAAGCATTGTAATGATTGGATGTAAAACAATCACTTTAAAATTTCATTTTAAATCCTTTCCGCACTAGTGTGAAATTTGTGTCTGGAGACCCGCCAGGTGGCCGTAAAAACTAACTCAATCAAGTGACCAGGCCATGAAAATGGCATGAGTGTTCAATCCTGCATACTTTATCACACTACAAATTTTTAGCCCATGACGAATCTCTAGTCAAAAGATTTTAATTGCTGAACATCCATACTACAATTAACCTGCAGGCAAACAATGTTAAAAAACATAAACTGGGCTCGGGTTCGCCATTATAAATTGGGGTTATTGATCACTTGGGGTTTTGAAAACTAGGATATAAGTTCTTTGCCATGGAGAGAAAATAATTTCATGTTTTCGGCTCATGACGAATCACAGGGCACATTTGGCAAATTTTCGAAAATAGGAACCTAGAAATTTTAACTGAGAAATGTGTCAAAAAGTAATTTTTAGCAAATGTACAGACATGTGAAAGTATGTAGAAGGATTCGTCATGACTTAAGAACTGGCATACTTCAAGGATTTTCAAGACACAACACAATGGTACAATTCACTTAGGCTTACCAATCACAGGATCAAAGTTATAACATGCCGAACAAGGATGCGAATCAATCTAGATACCTTAGCCGTAACAAAACAATGCAAACTGGGTTTTTAATCATGCTAGCAAATTGATCAAATGGATTCTTCGTGACCTAAAAATTTGAATATATGAAGTGTCTGACCCCTGGAATACAATGCAAAAATAATTTTCTCATTTGGATCAACTGGGTCAAAGATATCAATGGTTGAACAGGGCTTCCCAGAATTGTGAACAACTACACAAATGTACAAAAAAGTAAATGACCAATTTGGGGGGTACAAAACCTAGTCAAACGGATTCAAAATGACTTGAAAATTGAAACATAGGTTCTTTATTATGCATACTAAACATCCCCAAAGTGTCTAGTCATGACACATTCCTGGGTAAAAGATATTCAGATGCAAATTGGGCCTCTGATCGTTATTTGACACTTGGGCATAATTGCAAATTTTGACACTAGCTCAAAATGGGACTTCGCAAAATGGTTTGAAATGTTAGTTTAACTTCATAGAACACATAGATGCACTAGATGAAAGGTGTTAGAAATATTAAATACCTCTTAGGCCTCAGATTGACAACCAGTTACAATCTCATTTAAAAGCATTTAAGGGCTTGATTTCTCAATGGTACTAAAAATTGACCTTGCAATTTTTAGTCCCAACAGAAGGAACCATCACAAGGGGAGTAACTAGAACAAATGGTGACTAATGAAGTCTCAAAGGAGGGACAAATGATCGAATATTCTCAACCACCTTCTCAAGACACTAAGGTGCAAGCTGCAGGGTCCACTAAAATAGAGGTTGCAGAAAAAGAGCCCACACAAAGGGGAAGTACTCTAAGGAGGAGTGATAAGGGGAAGGAGATAGCAGAACATACTCTTTTTTCCTTGAGAGGCAGGTCTTCTGCTAAGTACTTTCGAAGATAGCTCTAGAAAGAAGTAATGAGGAGTACCTAACCTCAATTTCGAGCTGCTGAGGAAGACATTTTTGAGATTGCAGATATTTTAAATAAGCCTGAGTCTCTATTGCATGAGGCAAGCCCATTGGCCATCGTTAACAATACATGGAACCAAGAATTTTTTTCTCAAGTGGTTGTTCCTTTGGAAGATACAGATGTAGGAAGCCTCAGCCCCCAAGACTATCAAATCAAAGAGGTCATGCTTTGGAGACCTACATGGGATACAGCCTGATTGATAGTGACTATGGGAATTAAGGAAATCTTTAGAAACATGGAGCAAGAAGAGGTTGAACTTCAAAGGTAGAATGAGATCCTGAAAAGATATTTAGCCAAAGTAGTTGGTCCTCTAGATCCTAAGTGCTCTAAGGAGACATTGAACACCATTCTTAGGGAAGGGGGGAGTATACAATCAGATCCATTTTTGAAAGCCTATCAAAAATTTCATGAAAGTTTTGAGGATAAAGGAATTTTGATTATTCAAGGGAAGCTAAAGTTATTGCATGCTACACAAGAGAACATGAATAAAATGGTGGCAATTTTGAACCAGGACTTTAGTATTATGGATGAGGTAAGGGCTTGGAGCAAGGACTTACAAATTTTGTAGACAATAAAGGGAAAAAGGTATAGAGTTTTGGTAGATGCGTACACTATTGAAGAGTTAGATTTGATTGATGATTGGATAAAGAAAATTGCAGATAGTAATAAAGTAATGGAAACATTACATGCAGAGATTCATTGGCTCAAGGACCAAGCCCGAGAGAAAATTTTGGAAGCAAAGAAGCATTACAGTGATGCTTGTTTAGATATTTTTGAGGATGAATAATGGGAGAAGGTATTACTTGTAGAGGTAGTGGTAAAGAATTTTAAGAAGATTTTTGTGGAAGCTACTAATGATGAAGACATCCAACAAACCTTCAGGACTGAAGAAGCTTTGTTAGAATTGGATACCAAACTTAGGGATTTTGTTAACACCCAAATTGAGGTAGAAAATTATAGGCAAAAGGTAAAGGAAAAATATAAGGCTTTAGATTTACTAGATGTAGCTAAAATTACTGTGATTATAGAGAAATTCAAGGGCAAACATCCAAGCATAGCTTTGGGATGAAGAAGAACAAAACCCAAATGCTAGAATTTCAATTTTGACACTAAGTAAAATTTTGAGATTTTAGACCCTTTTGAGGTGCACAAGTCCACAGGTCTATAGGTACATAGGTCTATGGGTCTGCAACTTTATAGGTGCTTATTTTTGGAAGTTCCACTAATAGTTAACTACCAGTTCTAAAAATAGAGCTTTCCATGCAGTGGAAATGCATTCTGATGGTAATTTAACTCTGACAAACACCTTGTGAAGGATCAGCTTCCAATTTTGGCACTTTCAGGCACTTCCACTTTGATTCAGAGCTTTCTCATTCTTTCTTCTCTCATAATTATTTGGTTTTTAACATGTAAAGGTTTCATGCATCCAATTAATGAATAAAATATGGATGGAGTCCTACTTAGCACTAATTAGATTGTAGTTTGTATATAATTAGTTTATTTTATTATTTAAAAGCATTTTTATTGCATGAAGAATACCTCTCGCTCTCAACACAAACTGAGGAGATGATTTCTTATAAATACCCCATTATAATATGTAATGAGGGCCACCATTATTTTGCAATAAAATTATGCTTTTGGTGCTCGCATTTGGAGTGTAGTAATTCTTGCCTGAATATGTCATTGTTTTGTGGATTTTTTTTCATGGAATTTTGATTGAGCCAAAGGTTTATTACTTTATTTCCAATTGTGTATTTCATTAGTTCTAGTGTTTGTTATGGTATTGATGAATTCTGCTATGAAACTAGCCTGAGGAGAAATTATCAAATTGTGCTTACATAACTTTTTGTCTCACATGAGTGCACTTTCTGTGGCCTTGTGATCTGATGAAGGGTGGAACATCATACGCTCATTAAGTTTTCTCACTAATAATTGTATCAATGGCATCAAGGAATCGTTGCTCCTTCTTTTATTGGTTATTGAGTGATCTCTTTGAAAGTTTAATCTATAGGCATGCCATTCTCCATAATTTATGTCCATTAGGAATTTTCAATTTCATGTTATTTACTTTCAAGTTTTGTTATTTACTTTGCTAAACCCCTTTGTTAGAGTAGGAATCCATACTAGTTGCATTTTTAGATTGTGTTCATAGAAAAATATAATAATAATAAATAAATAAATAAAATAGTTATTTTCCATGTGTTATTTTGAAGCAGTGTGTAGGTTTTCCATCTCATTCAAAATCAAAATGAACCAGCAAAGCCCTCCTTGTGAATAATCACATTTATCTTCAATTGAACGGATTCTAGTATATCATGAGATCAACCCCGAACCTTGAAGTTGATTCACATAATCAGCTTTTCAATAGAGGAATTCACAAGAATTTGTGTTGTTTAGCATCATGCATAATGACAACTCAACACATGTTAAAACCAAAAACTTGACACTTTTTAAATACACATTCTATCCAAACAATCAAATTTTTATAGTTTGACCAATAGGATCAAGAAAACATGTGCAAGAACAAATTTTTAAAATCTTCACAATTTCCTTGTTTGAAAATAAAAATTAAAAATTTGAGTCCTTATTAAAATTTGGGCAACAAGATTGAAGTATCATCTATAGAGAGATTGGTTTTGGTTCATCATTTTCCTATTGTGGTTATTCTACAATACTCTTCCTGCAAAGTATTCGTATTAGTAACTGTTGGGATTGTTGTAGCATGACACAATTTGTGCAGAATCTTAAGGTAAGTGACTAGTCATGGTTTTAGTAAGTTTTTTATTTTTTAATTATGTATGTAGTAATTACCATCGCTACTTTGTACATTCTTTCAAAAATGTGATTTTTTTTTCCACTATTTTTTAGAGATGTGTTTATTCATTTCTTTTTTGTTTTTTTCAAAAATTCTCCTTTTACTTTTTGAAAAAGAAAAATTTCAAACCTCTTTGATATATCAATAACATTTATCATGTGCAAAAGAAGCATCCTCATCTTTTCTACAAAACAAGACTAAATTATATAATTACTTTATAGGTTCATTATGATTTTTATGACCATTGATATAAGAATAGTGTAAAGAAAGATTCTTATTTCTTAAGATCCTTTAATGTTTTTAGTATTTCTTATTTTGTCCTTTCTAGGAACTTTAATAAGATACAAGATGGGTAAAAGAAGTTACCTTATTCAATTTGTGCTAGGTTACTTGGCATTGAAAATAGAGTAAAAATATTTGAAGTTCAAAATTTATGCTCTTTTAAAAGATGTCACTTGTTATGAAATGTGATAGGTGTTCAAATCTTAGGATTATAATGTGCTACTTTATTATTTCAAGAAGGTAATGTTGGTTAATGATCATGTTAGTTTATTTCACTTTTCTATTATGTTCGGTTAATTTAAAGCTTTAAATGGAAGTCATATCTTCATTTACTAAATATTTGAAATGTTAAATGAAGTTATTTGAAAAAATAGAAGTGACAAAAACTTGTTTCTAGTCGATCAACATCTACTAAAATATATATTGTTAGTTTAAGATATAAAGCCCCAGTTAAGATTGTGTTGGTCTCAGATTGGTTTTGACAATTGAGTGTCAACACACTTAAGAAATTTCTAATTTGATGTCGAGTTATTCAGATGTTGAGTAGATAGATAGTACCGAGTGACAATTGATGCCAAGCCAGTATAGGTGCCAAGCAAAACTAAATTACTATAGATGTTGAGCAAGAAAAAATTCCTACAAATGTCGAGCAAGACATAATTCCTATATGTGCCAAGCATCAATAATTAGTAAGTGTCAAGTAACATAGAATCAGCATAAGAGTTTGTGCCCTCACAAACTTAGATATAAACCATTTTTGAGCTGACATATGATGAATCTTGAAGGATTAAAAGATAAGATCAAATCTATTACATTCCCTATGCAATCAACATGCAACCAATCAAAAAAATGGAAAGATATAAGAAAGAAAGATGGATGAGTCTCAATCATAGATTCCTACCTAACCCTAAGTCATTAAACCTTTTTAAGGAGGTCAAAACCCCATAATTCACGTGTGTATGGGAATGCATGAGAGAATGCTAGAAAACTTTGAAGGAAGTAAAAGGGGTGTAAAGACTTAGAGGAAGAATAGCACTGCAGAATTATTTATCAAAATAGAGTATTAGCACTTCGAATAGAGTCATATCAGATTAGTAAGGATCAAATCAGATTGGACAAAACAAGGGTCTAAAATCAGCAATTGAGGATTGTAAGTTATTAGTTCAACACATTCTACTATACTTTCTAGCCATTGTGTTAGGAGAATGAAAATCCTATGAAGATAGGTTGGTTTAACAGCCATATTGTAAATCCTTTAATAGGGTGACATTCCAAGTGAGTGTTTGTAAATCCTTTAGATAGGTCACATTTAACATTGTGTTAGAGCCTTTAATATGGTAGGCCTTTCACAAAGCAGACCATTAATGATGGTCAAAACTTTGTAACCTTGATAAGTTACATATCGTTGCAGTGATAAGTTGTGGGTGTCATCCCCACCCCAGTTTTACCTTCTCATTTTAAAGGTTTTTTGGGTGATCAAATCTTGTGTTATCTATTTTCATTCATGTCTTTACTTTCATGTAAATTAGATGTGTTACATGCATGTGATTGATTTTAGTTTTAAAAAATTAGAGGTTAAAGTTTATTACTTCTAATATCCCCCCCCCCCCCCCCCCCAGTCCCCTTCTCAGAAGTAAATATTCCTACTTGTGAATTCCAATAGATTGATCCACATCTCCTTAATGTTAACATATTTTCCAACAAGTTATTGAGCTACCAAAGGTAAACATATTATCTCTTTGATGTAAATTTAATAATTTTTAAATGCTCTCCTTTCTTTAGCAAGTGTTTTTTCTATAGATACCATTGTGAGAATGACAATTAAAATTTTGTCACCTTGGTTTGAGGATATCCCATACCAACATTGTTCATTTTTCCAATAATGTCTTATAATGCTTTATTTATCTAGTTAGGTTGTGGATGTTCTCAAGGAAATTAAACAAAAACAAAAGTGCAAAGGTTAAATAAAATACATTTCTTCTAATTTTGCACTATAATTTTCTTATCTTTGGCAGGTAAAAATGTGATATACTAGATTTTATTCGTAGGACTTTATATTCTTTCTATATTACTAGATTTGTGAGATATTTAGAATTAACACAACCACCTATAGCCCCAGCATAAGTTTTAAATAGTGGCATCAAATTTTACAAATTCTCATATTATTGTGGTTATCCTTGCCTTTGTTGTGATTACTAATATGAAGGAATTTCAACAACATGAAAGACTAGCCTTTCTTCAGATTTTGTGTGTTTAGAAAAACCTTTAGAAGTTCTTGCCTTAGTTACTTCCATTTCATTTGAGGATCTAGCATTCTCATCCATCAGAGAACATATATTAACAATTGATGAGGTAGTTCATTTATTCAGACAAACCTATTTTGATTGCTTGCTTTGAATGTGAAGAAATTTTTCATGTTCTTTAATTGATAGACAAATATTTTGATGTATAATTTTCATTTTATTTTTTTAATTATTTTGTAGATAAAAATTTTATGTGAACATTTGTGAGTTATAGGGAAAAAAGAGTTTACACATATACTGAAGTATGTTTCTCTTTTCATGGTTCTTACTAATATTTTAAGCTCTTATTATATTTTTCAAGTGTGCATTTTATAAATATTAATTCATATATAATATAAGTAAAGGTGAGTTTTCCCTTTTAACTTTATCATTGATTATGGATGCATTGTATCAAATTTTACAATTCAAAATTTAAGGAACATATGTAATATTGCATGGATCATCTAGAAGAGATCAAAAGGCCTGCAAAAGTGAAGGTCTAGGTTTCTAAAGTGAAGGGTGTTATGATGCACAATATTGAGAAGGTAAGTCTACTTGGTCAAAGGCAATATGGTATAAATATGATTTTTAAGTCTATTTCTCAATATGTTAGGAAATTTTTTTCATCATGAGTTGTGATATTTTCTTCAATGTGATCAGAGAATAGGGTGCTTGAATAAAAGATGGTTAATGAGTTTGTGTTAAAGGAATATAGAATTTTCAACAAAAGATGGAGTTATCATTGGTAGGTCTAAAGGTTGAACTTTAGAGTGTTGGTGTTTTGAAATGTTACAGGTTTCAAATTACCCCGATGAGAACAAGACATATCTAGGGGCAACTAAATCCAGCCAACTATAAGGCTAGACCCTTCTTCTACTTTAGGCTCTACAAAACCTAGGTGGGTGGACCTCATATTCAATTATATGGTACTGGTGCAAAACATAGTCCTAAATCTAATAAAAAGATTTAACCCTTAATTCTCCTATTAACTCATGCAATGACATAGATTTGTAGTAGCTAAATGTAGGATAAGGAAATTCACAAGCTGAGTGAGTGTTAGACTTTGAATAAATTTCAACATGAAAGGGAAAATGTTTGATTAATGATTTTGAATTCAGCACAAATCCAAATATGTAGCAGTAAGAACTAATGATCATGTAGTTGAGCAGTGCCTTATCTATTGGGCAATTCCATGAATCAAATACATACACCTATGATATCGAGGACATATTTTACGCACCAAGAAATTAGATCTATATAATCACCTTATGAATCAAACATCGGTGTTCATAAAGACCTCATTCTCATGAGAAATCCTTCTCAAATAATCAGCAATCCTGTCAAAAACATCAAGCACTTACTTGGCCCTTTGTTCCAATAGCAAAAGGTATCTGACATACAACCTTAAAGGGATAAAAATGAGTCTCATTTCTTTGTTCCTAGACTACATAAGGTTGTATATTACTAAGATAGGAGACAAGAATCAAAATGAAACTAAAGAAATTTTGCTCAATTGTATTCATTTCCTTGAAATTATACATTCATATGCATGAAATCAAAACATAGAAAAACCTAATAGATCTGAACTTTCTATGTTATCTTCTCTACTGCTATTCATTTAAGAGAATTATGCTGAAGAATGTGGTTTCATAGTAGGGAAAACATATCAAAAACTGGAACCATTGGTCTCACAAATTTGAGAAAACTCAAGATTAGAACCCCTATGATATCACAATAGTGAGTCATTTTTTCTTCCCAAAACCTAGAACCCTTACAAAGAATGAGAAAGATAATAATATAGAGGAGAGTAAATTTTTGGATCTATTGTGAAGATGACATATGTCCACTTGAAAAATCTCTCGTAACAATGAAAAGAATCTCTCTCTACAACTGTTGAATCAAATCCTTCATCATCACTAAAAATTGGAGCCAAATTATAACAAAAAGGCATAACATTCTCAAAATTAACACAACAAGCCTTTTACCATGTGTTTTTACTATGCCTATAACTGAATTTTCAAATTTCATCAGTTTCACTGAAAAGGTCCAAAATTTACATTTCTACTTATAACTCAAACCAGTGAAGACCTACTCAAAATTTGATTCCATATCTAGATTCCTCATCTTGAGACCTTTCCAATGGTATATGATACTTGGTATTTTGGATAAAAACAACCCCTAGTGGCCGTTTGAAATTTTAGGCTCCCATCTAGAGCTCCACATTAAATTGCAAAAATTTTAAAAAAACATTTTAAAAATCTATAGTGTAAACTATAGAATATTTAGTTTTTTAAAACCAAATCTTCAAATCTTTGCATGAACATTGAAAGAATAGAGGATTTTTTTTTTTTTTTTAAATCTCCTTATATCCCCTCAACCAATTGAATAGCACCACTTGTCACCACATTATTGGTTCTCTAACTGCTACGGGTCCCACACATCTTTCTCGACTCCTTGTCGGATTCTTGGATTTTTTGGCAAGGCACCATGTTGCTACCAAAAAATCCTCCCATTTTCCAGTGGTGACATGGTGACCACCAAAATTTGGTGACCTTTTCCAATGTCTTACCTCGGACCCCTTACAAGGTGGCACTTGGTAGCTTCTAGTTTGTCCTCATCAGCCTAACACATCACCGTACCTAGTCTCAAGTCACTGTACCACCTAGGTAGTCACTATGTCACCATGCTAACCATTGTGCATCTTTCCCTTGGTGATGTAACGACAACCACAAGATACTCCACATGTCGCAATTTGAGCATTTGGTCTAAGATTCACTGTCTAGTTGCCATGTTTCTTGGTGATGTCATCATCCTTTGTCTGTGTATTCATTCAAAATTTGATTGCAAGTAGCCTGCATGTTGCGTGCCTCACAAAAGAGGTCATTGTCTTTTGACAATATGTAGTAGAATTGTATTTAAACACTTAAAATGGTCCATGTATCCCCAATGTGGGACAAAAGTGCTAGGCATGGACTTCCATCTCCTACATGGAGCTCTTCCTCAACCTCTGCAACTTTGATTCTGTCTTTCCCATGAGAATTCCTCTTCAAAGCTTTCCTAGGCATTGCCTCTGGCTCCCCTACTACTCCACTTGCATGGGCTATCACTTTTATGGCATTATCTTCAAAACTCTACTATCACCTCTAAATTTGGCATGAATGTTCCTTTTGGCATCTTTGACAGTGATTGCTTTGCTACTTTTCTTCATATGTTTGCAAGAGGACTCTAGCATTTCCATTTCTTTTGGATTCTCCTCTTTATCTTCTTACTCGTGGGTTCTTCTTTTTATTTGGGGATTTCCTACTATGGACTACTTATGGGCTATCTTCTGTGTCAATTTACACATTCTACCATGTTAGGGGCTTCTTGATTTGGCATGAGCCTTTCCTCTTATGTGTGTAACTTCTTGTGTTATTTTCTAGCATGGGAAGCTCTGGAAAATCCTCTTTGTCTTTGACTTGTGGCTTTGTTTCTTTGTTCATGCAACTTTCTTTGTTTACATTTCCAACTTCTTCTTTTAAAATGTCTTTCACTTCATCTCAATTTAGTCACACCAAAACCAAAACATTTCCCAAAGAAGATATTTCCATTGGCTTGAGAAGATGCTTTTGAACTTTCCTCTCTCCCAATCCAATTGAAAAGTGTCTTCCATTCACTCAAGAATTAAGAAACAGGCATCTGAACTTTACCCTATCTGAATCCCAATTGAAACACATCTTCCATGTTATGAGTTGTTGTAATCAAAATTCTAATCCCAATCTTTCCATATCCCCTGTCTGAATCCCAATATTTTCATATCATCAAATTGAAATTGAGTTATTGTAACACGGCGTAACTTTGCATTGATTTCTCACATTAAAAAATTGAAAGGGCATTCAAACATAGATAAGTGAAACACACATATTAGTCAAAGTGCAGTGGCTTTGTCTTTGAAATTGAAATGTCCTTTAACTCAAAGTGTAGCTACTTTGTCTTTGGCGGCTCCCAAATCATCTCCTCCAACTTAGACTAATTGAGTATGATTTTTCAATAGAAGGCTTTTTCTCAAGGAAATTAGACTTTTGGGTCTAAAGAAACGAAGTCTTTGAATACAAAAAATGTATATAATTCAAATTAGAGTATTCTAAAATATTCTGCATTTTCCTCCTAGTTGGCTCCCTCTTCCTTACATGGGCGGCTTTTCCATTTGAGTAAAACTTCATTTTGGTATATGAACTTCAAAGCCCCTTTAAATCTCACTTTCATAGGTTCTATCTCTTCATTAATGAACATAAATAGATCTACTAAATTACCAAAGAAATCTCTTCTCTAAGTTATTGACTTAATAGATTGCTTGTGTACTTGTACCTTGTACATCATAAGAAGAAATTGAATCAAAAAGTGTCTTCTTAGTATGTATGGAATTCTGAATGCTATTAGAAGTCTTCCCTATTTTATGATTTCTTCACCTGTCATTAGGAGAAGATGCAAAAGAATGAACCTTTTTGCTTTCTTTCAGGTATTCATATTTCTTTGAAGTTCCCCCAACTCTTCTCATTGAGCCAGAGGTATCTTCAAGAGAAACAATAGATAGGCAGGCCTTCTCCAATGTTAATAAAGCAAGCCATTTAGAATTCAACTCCTAAAATTAAAAAGAAATATCTATCTTCATCTTGATCACCATTTCCCACAATGCCCTATCGTTCTAACAAGATTAGTTGGGCCTCGAAGTGGATTCGACTAAAATAAAAATTATTTTCAAACACCTAAACTATCAAATTGATCTACTAAATGCTTGATTATAATTGGAATCAATCTATGTCATTGATTCAACTTTTGAAAATCACTTTACCCTTTTTTCTAACTATCAATTTAGTGCCAAGGGATCTGTTAACTAGCCTATAAAACTAACAAGAACACCTGATCAAGCTCTAAAAATTGACACAATGATTCTTTGTCCCACATACTTGCACCCTATTGAATCTCATCTTATGAAAAAATCTCAGTCAAAAGATATTGACCCTCAAAGTTGCTTACTTAAAATCAATTGCACATAAACATGTCAAAAAACATAAATTGCATTCAAATTTGGCTTCAAAAGCTAGGAAAACTAACACTTGGGAAAATAAAAATTAGAGTGTTGGTTCATTATCATGAGGACAATATGAATCTAGGATTTGGACTCATGAAGAATAATTTGATACATTTGGCAAATGGTCAAAGTGAGCTACTCAAAATTGCAGATTGGAGAGACTGAATGAAAAGCATTTTTTGCAAATGGAATTGACCTAGGCAAGTGTGCAAACGGATTCATCAAGACTTGAAAATTGGCACACTTAAACTATTTTCAGAGTAAAACATAGTGATACAATCCATTCAATCTCACCTATCATAGATCTCATATTATGACATCACAAACATGGGTTACAACAAATATGTACTTCTTGACACCAGTAAAAAGTTAGAAATTGCATTTGGAATCACATTTGAAAATTGATCAAATGAATTCGTCATAAGCTCAAACTTAAAATGAAGAAAGTCTCCAACCTCTAAAATTTAATGTGAAAGGAATTTTAGCATTTTGGTCAACTGGATTAGAGTTATAACAAGTCAAACAAGACCTCCTAGAATTCTGAACAATTCACATCAGCATGACATCAATAAATGACCAACTTTAAGGGATTCAAAACCTAGTCAAATGGATTTTAAATGATTCAAAATCTGAAACGTAGGCTTTTTGGTATGGACACTAAAAACTCCCAAAGTAGCAAGTCATGAAACATTACTTGGTGAGAGATATTCAATTTCAAACACAGCCTCTTATAGCTGTTTGACACTTGGTAAAAATGTAGATTCGACAATTGCTCAAAACAAGACTACACGAAATGGCTCAAAATGGAAATTTATCATCATGGAACACATAGACGCACTAAATGAAAGGTACTAGAAGCATTAAACACCTCTTGGGCCTCAAATGGATAGCTAGGTACATGTTCATCAAAAGCATTTATAGGGCTTTTTTTTAAAGGCACTCAAAATTGGGGCTCTAATTTTGTGTCCCAATAGTGGCTATGTCTGGGGATGCATGTCCCTTGTAGGCATGAAAAGGATTTAGATCTCTGGAAGAATTAGACCATTCCTAAAACAACAAAAACTACTCTCGAACAGCTTTATTGAAAGCAAGAAAACTACTCCTACTATGTACAAACAATGGCCCTGGGCCACCAAACTTCAACAAAACCTCTTACCTCTATCATAAAACTAATTTTCATATGAATATGCATGAGGTAAGTTGGAAATATTCTTTCTATCATTTTTTCCAATTAAATCAACATCTTGAAACAAATTACTTGGTAAAATGAAACAACTCCCTTCATTCTCATAATGGATACATGCATCAGCATTAACCTCTACACCATGCTCACTATGAGACAGAACATCAGCATTCTCATGTAAACTAGGATCAAAGTGAAAACTATCATCCACACATGATTGATGCATGCTTTTAACTAGAAACACAAATGATTCATATTCTACCTTGTTAAACAATATCAAAATCTTGCAATTCACCTTGCGTAACTGGGCATGAAGAACATGTGAAATCTGATCTCCACCTTCTTGCAATCATGTCATTCATTAAATTGGATTTACCTTTCACTAAAGCCTCTTCACACTCAAACAACTAATTAGTTACCAAGTCTAAAAGACTATCATGAAAGTGCTGACATAAACCATGCTGATTATAATCCTCATTAGACAACTCATTAGAATGAACTTTGAACTTATCATAAGCATATAGTGAAAACTCAAAATTAGATTTATCACTTCTGGCCTTTGCTTCTTTTTTATATTCAAAACTAATTCTAGTATAATTAGCATGATAAGAATCTGAAACAAAATGAAACTTCTCCCTATTTGTACTCTCCTTATTAGAAAAGTTGTCATGTGTATTGATACTTGAACTATTATCACATACACCTCCAAAACTTGACAAAAAATATTCCAATTTTATATCAAATTCAACATCAAACCTTGGGGAAGTGACCTCACCTTGAGAAAAAACACCACAAGGGACAACATGAGCATTCAGAGAAACATTTGCATATCTTTTGAGATCATGAGCTAGCAGTTCTAAAATTTCATCAACACTCAACAAGACTTCATCACAACTCTCTTCTCCTAGGTTTTGATCATAAACCAGCTAATCTAAAAAGCTTATAGCAGCAATACCATTAATATGACAATCTAAAAAACAAAAATCCATACTACAACATATTACCTCTTTTTTGCATAATACCTCTTTACTAGGTGTGTCATTCTCATCTTTGCCAAAAGAAGAATTATTTGTACTGTTGTTAAAACTTTCCACAATCTCATGCATACTAACACATGATTCATTTTCAATCACATAACCATCTTCATCCTCCTCACTAAAATCATTTAATTCAGTAGATATAGAATTTATCTCTTCATAATCATAAGAAATGTTGTCATTATCTATGGATTCACTAGACTCGCTATTACTTTCAAGACATTCACATTGGCTATTTAAATCATTCTCAAATTTATTGAAAAGAATATCAACATGAAAGATCTTTTGAACCCTCAAATGTGGTGGCTAGTTAACTGAATTAGGTATAAAGACATCTAAGAAAGTAATAGGCCATGAATATTCCTTGGGTCTTAAAGACACGACACATGCAACTCCATAAGTGTTGATTTAAACCTTTCCTAGATCTGATCATCTTCTAGACCTTGAACACTTCCTACCACATTTCTTATAAATTTGGCAATCTGATTATGAAGATCTTTCTTAATTTCTACCATATCTCCTAGCACATTTTCATGTCTTGGTAAACTAATTTCAGATCTGAGATCTAATTCCATTTTAAAATAAACCCTTTACCTCTTTATCCTAGTGCTGAAATCAATAAATAGAAGCTCTGATTTTTTATTCTCATGGAAGGAGCATAATCAAACAAGTGTTGCAATTTTTAGGATTCTGAAATCCTAATCTCTCAATTTTTTTTCCATCACAAAACTTATACACATACCTCAACAAGTCTGTGATAAAATTGCAACAATATTTTCTCTCTCTACCAACTTTCATACTCAACCATATTATTTTCAAAATTTTAATTCAAGAATATGAAAACTTATTAAAAAAAAATTCCTATGTATAGTGATGATCACCAAATGGAGAATACCTCTAAATAATATTGGGTGATCCCACAATAATGGGTTCCACTTTTTGACCAATTTTGACACTGAAATCAATATTTTTAAAACAAACCTCATGTTCGAGTGACTATATCTCTAAAACTATGAATAATTTCAAGATGACATAAACTAGTGATTCCTAGTACTATATTCCTACTTTGTAACAATATTTTTTTATTTTATTTTATTTTTTTAAAATTGTTTATGTCAATTTTTTCTTCTCCGTTGAAAAGCGTTACATATTAAAATTCAATAATTTTAAAGAGTGACAATCAATTTGACACACATAACTTTTTTTTTAGAAAATATAAAGAGGCAATTCTTTTAGCATTGGATTTGTAACATCAATATCTAGAAGATGTATTTGGTTTGATTTAATTTTGTTGAATATTGTATAGTTTATGAAGTTTTGAAGTGACACCAATTGTAATTCAAACATATTTTCATTTTGACATAGATAACTTGAACTCAATCTATCACAAATATTTTCTTTTTTTTTAAATAGAAATCCATCTCGATAACCTATCTCCTAGATATTTTTCAAAAAAAAATTGACCTAATTTACTAATTTTTCCAAAGTGTTGAAGTCAGTTGATGTTCAATCGATAATGAACCTATAATGAGTTAAACTCATAATTGAAAGTCTTTAATGAATATAATATGTATTATAATTATAGTCATTGGAAAGCTTGCTCCGA
Organism: Cupressus sempervirens; assembly: GCA_028749045.1. Taxonomy (NCBI): domain Eukaryota; kingdom Viridiplantae; phylum Streptophyta; class Pinopsida; order Cupressales; family Cupressaceae; genus Cupressus; species Cupressus sempervirens. The sequence continues at coordinate 795,411,563 of CM053793.1, forward strand.
GGAGCACAAATTGGCATTTTTTATTTTATAGTAGGAGATAAATCATTTTCAATTTTGGGTGTCAAAAGATCCAATTTTATTTTATTTAGAAAAGAGTGTCAAAAATTTGTAATTTGACATGTTTGCCACAAACATACTATTCATTTTGAACATGCATAATGGGTTCACTGCAAACATGTGTTCAAGTGGACACATGCCCTTAAGTTTTGCAAACATATTAATGAGGTATGTTCACAGTGAACATGCCTAATATATGTGAAATATGTTCTCTACGAGCATTATTATAATAAATGTTCACTGCGAACCTGGTTAATATGTTTGGGCGAATAGTTGATAAATGTGATTTGTGAATTTTGCAAATTTTTTGGATATTCTTCATTCCACAAAAGTGGAACCCATTATTGTGGGTTCACCCTATTATTTGCATGAAAGGAAAATCTCATGAAAATAGAAATGCTTGAATTGTGGTGGATGCAAACACCTTTGATGCTGGAAACAACAGCAGATCTAGATTTATTCTACAATTTAATATCTCTTTGCAACTAAACACCACATAGTTTCTTCAACCATTTCCAAGAACCATAGATAAAATCTTTCAAAATTCTTTCCAACTATTGTATCTTTCAATCATACCATGAATCTAAAATTGCACTGGTTCAGAGATTTGACTTTGAGTCACCACTCACTTTGTGAGAAAGAATCTATCAACTTGCACAAAATTACAAGCCAATCCAAAATTTATAACAAGTATGTGAAAATACTAATCAGCAAGATGGAATGCCAAATACTTGACAAGTTGAAGCAAACAATATAACTCTATGATCTGACAGCAACTTGGTAAAATGCCAAGTGACTTTGATACTACAATTTCTTCAATTTAGTCAAACTACTACTATCAATGAATAAGGATACTGGGGTGCATGATATTTAAGTAAGAAAACTAGAAAAAACATTAGAGGACTTATTGCTACAACCTTTCCATGCACATCTTCTGTTGTATTGAATCTCCTTCTTCTAAATTCTCAAGGTTTGTCTACCATTCAGATTCAACACAGTCCACAGCAAAGTCACCATTTTTTGGTGTTTTGAAATGTTACAGGTTTCAAATTACCCCAATGAGAACAAGACATATCTAGGGGCAGCTAACTCCCATTTTTAACATATCATTTTAAACATCGGGTCAACTATAAAGTTGGACCCTTCTTCTACTTTAGGATCTACAAAACCTAGGAGGGTGGACCTTAGATTCAATTATATGGTACCAGTGCAAAACATATTACTCAATCTAATAAGCAAATTTAACCCTTAATTCTCCTATTAACTCTTGCAATTACATAGATGTGCAGTAGCTAAATGCAGGATAATGAAATTCACAAGCTGAGTGAGGGTTAGACTTTGAATAAATTTCAACACAAAAGGGAAAACATTTGATTAATGATGTTGAATTCAACACAAATCCAAATATGCAGTAGTAAGAACTAATGATCCTATAGCTGATCAGTGCCTTATCTATTGGGCAATTCCATGAATCAAATACATACACCTATGATATCAAGGACATATTTCATACAATAAGACATCAGATCTATCTAATCACCTTGTGAATCAGACATTGATTTTCATAAAGACCTCATTCTCATAGATATCATTCTCAAATAATCAACAAAAAAACATATCTAACATACAACCTTAAAGGGATGTAAATGATTCCCAATTCTTTGTTCCTAGACTACATAAGATTGTAGGTTAATGAGATAGGAGATGAGAATCAAAATGAAACTAAAGAAATTCTGCTCAACTGTATTCATTTCCTTGAAATTATACATTCATATGCATGAAATCAAAACATAAAAAAACCTAATAGATCTAAACTTTCTATGTTATCTTCACTATTTTTTTTCACACAAGAGAACTATGCTAAAGAACGTGGTGTCACACTAGGGGAAACATATCAAAAATTGTAACCATTGGTCTCACAGATTTGAGAAAACTCAAGATTAGAACCCCTATGATGTCACAACAATGAGCCCTTTTTTCTTCCCAAAAATTGGAACCCTTACAAAGAATGAGAAAGAGAATAATATAGAGGAGAGTGAATTCTCAGATTTTTTGTGAAGATGACATGTATCCACTTTCAAAACCTCTCCTAACAGTGAAAAGAATCTTTCTCTATAACTGGTGAATCAAATCCTTTATCATCATTGAAAACTCGAGCCAAATTATATGAAAAAGGCATAATATTCTCAAAACTAACCTAACAAAGCTTTTACCATGTGTTTTTACCATGCATATAACTGCATTTTCAAATTTCATTAGTTTCACCAAGAAGGCCCAAAATTTACATTTCTACTTATAACTTGAACCAATGAAGACCTACTCAAAATCTGATTCCATATTTGGATTCTTCATTTGGAGACCTTTCCAACGATATATGATACTTTGTATTTCGGATAAAAACAACCCCCTGGTGACAGTTTGAGATTTCAGGTTCCCATCTAGAGTTCCACATTAAAATGCAAAAATTTGAAAAAAAAATTTTAAAATCTATAGTGTAAACTATAGAATATTTAGTTTTTTAAAAACAAATCTTCAAATCTTTGCATGAATGCTGAAAGAGTAGAGGATATTATTTTATTTTAAAAAAATCTCCTTATGTCCCCTCAACCAATTTAATAGCACCACTTGTCACCATGTTATTGTTTCTCTAACCACTGTGGGTCCCACACATCTTTCTCAACTCCTTGCTAGATTCTTGGATTTTCTGGTAAGGCACCATGTTGCTACTAGAAAATTGTCCTATTTTCTGGTGGCAACATGGTGACCACAGGAATCTGGTGACCTTTTCTAACGTCTTATCTTAGACCACTCATATGGTGCCACTTGGTAGCTTTTGGTTCATCCTCATCATCCTGCCACATCACCACACCTAGTCCCACATCACTGCACCACCTAGGAAATTGTTATGTTGTCATGCTAACTACCATGCATCTTTCCCTTGGCAACATAGCGACTACCACAAGATCCTCCATGTGTCACAATCTAAGCATTTGGTCTAAGATTTGTTGTCTAGTTTCCATGTATCTTGATGACATCATCATCCTTTGTCTGCATATTCATTCAAAATTTGATTGCAAGTCACCTCCAGCTAGCTGGGGTCCACCACAAGTAAGCTTGCATGTTGCATGCCTTACAAAAGGTTGTTGTCTTTTGGATGATATGTATGTGGAGTAGAATTGTATTTAAACACTTAAAATGGTCCCCGTATCCCTAATGTGGGAAAAAAGCGCTAGACAAGAGTCTCATTTTGACTCCATGCATGGACTTCCATCTTCTATGCAGAGCTCTTCCTCAACCTTTGCAACTTTGATCCTATCTTTCCTATGGGAATTCCTCTTCAAAGCTTTCCCAGGCGTTGTATCTGGCTCCCCTGTCGCTCCTCTTATGTGGGCTACCTCTTTTATGGCATAATCTTCAAAACTCTACTACTGCCTCCAAATTTGGCATGAATGTTCCTTTTGATGTCTTTGACTGTGATTCTTCTACTGCTTTCCTTCATATGTTTACAAGAGGACTCTGGCGTTTCCTTTCTTTTGGATTCTCCTCTTTATCTTCTTACTCGTGTTCTTCTTTTTATTTGGGGATTTCTTGCTATGGACTATCTGCAAGCTCCCTTATGTGCCGATTTGCACATTTTGCCATGTTGGGGGCTTCTTGATTTGGCATGAGCCTTTCCTCTTATGCATGTGACTTCCTACATTATTTTCTAGCATGGGTGGCTCTAGAAATTCCTTTTTCTCTTTGACCTGCGGCTTTGTTTCTTTGTTCATGTAGCTTTCTTTGTTCATGCATCTTTCTTTGTTTACATTGTCAACTTCTTCTTTTAAAATTCCTTTCATGTCATCTCAATTCAGTCACACCAAAACCAAAACATTTCCCAAAGAAGATATTTCCATTCACTCGAGAAGATGCTTTCGAGCTTTCCTCTCTCTCAATCCAATCAAAAAGCATCTTCCATACACTCAAGAATTAGGAAACAGGCATCTAAACTTTACCCTATCTAAATCCCAATTAAAACACATCTTCAATGTTATGAGTTGTTGTAATTAAAATTCCAATCCCAATCTTTCCATATCCCCTGTCTGAATCCCAATCTTTTCATATCATCAAATTGAATATGAGTTATTGTAACATGGCCTAACTTTGCACTGATTTCTCACAATACAAAATTGAAAGGACATTCAAACACAAATAAGTCAAACACAGATATTAGTTAAAGTGCAGTGGCTTTGTCTTTGAAATTGAAATGTCCTTTAACTCAAAGTGTAGCGGCTTTGTCTTTAGCAGCTCCCAAATCATCTCCTCCAACTCGGACTAGTTGAGTACGATTGTTCAATAGAAGGCTTTCTCTCAAGGAAATTAAAATTTTGGGTGTAAAGCAATGGAGTCTTTGAATACAAAAAATGTATATAATTCAAATTAGAATATTCTAAAATATTCTGCATTTTCCTCGTAGCTTGCTCCCTGTGATGTCCCCATATTAGTATATAATTTAAATAATAAATAAATGTTTTATATAAAGTAATATTAATAATGATATTAAAATAATAATATTTTTTATAAAGTAATATTACATCCTAATTATATAATAATATCATATCATGTTATAATAATAATAATCTAATATAATATAGCAATGTACTATATTAATAAAGTATTATAATAATATAGTTGATATATTATTAAATTAATATATATATTATAATATAAATATTTTGTAATATTATTATAAATAAATAATTTATATTTTTTGATATTAATATAAATATAATATTAATAATTGACGCTAATCATGTTTAAAGTATATTTGTAAATAATTGTACCTTCATAAGTAACATGAATAGGTTTAAATTCTAATGTAATATGACATGGTTCACAAATAATAATTAACTAATAATATATTAATTTAATTATTTAATAATATTAATAATTAATTAATTTAAAAAATAATTAACATTGTTTATAAAAAGTCACTTCAAATATATCTATATAACTAATTGTTTAGTGAGTAAAATAATATTAATTAACAGCATTAATCAATAGTTGATTGTATCATACTCATGAATAACTCTTATCAATATAAATCAATCAAGTTTACGGATGCAATGATAATAGAGATATCTATGTTGTGTGATTATAATTAACAAAGGAGATAATCTTAGAAGTTTGTGCCTAGACAAAGATTTAATATCACAAATATCAATTAGAGATGCCAAGAAACATTTAATAAGTAAATAAAGAGATACAACGGCATAGAAGATAAAAATAATCATGAATCAATCAAATGATAGTGAAAGTTACAAATGGATAGAGTTGTGACTTTTACACATGACTCCTCATCCTCAGTATATGATATAAGAAAGCATATGAATCAGGAAATAAGGGAGAAGGACTAGTATATCCAAAAGGGGTAAACTAAGAAAGTAAGGACCAATCATTAGAATGCAATCAAAGCATAATACAATACATTTGATGGTGACTTATATGAATCAGATCAGAAAAATGAATGACCAAAAAAAGGGTCATTACATTCCCTCTTCCGTATATGGGTGGCTTTTCCATTTGAGTAAAACAAACATCATTTTGGTATATGAACCTCAAAGCTCCTTTAAATCTCACTTTAATAGGTTATGTCTCTTCATTAATGAATGTAAATAGATCTGCTAAATTACCAAAGCAATCTCTTTTCTAAGCTATTGACTTAATAGATTGCTTGTGTACTTGTAACTTGTACATTGTAAGAAGAAACTAAATCAAAAAGTGTCTTCTTAGTATATATGGAATTCCCAATGCTATTAGAAGTCTTCCCTAATTTACAATTTCTTCATTTTTCATTAGGAGAAGATGAAAAAGAATGAACCTTTTTGCTTTCTTTCAATTATTCATATTTCTTTGAAGTTCCCCCAACTCTCCTCACTGAGCCAGAGGTATCTTCAAGAGCAACAATAGATAGGTAGGCCTTCTCCAATGTTAATAAAGCAAGCCATTTAGAATTCAACTTCTAAAATTAAAAGCAATCTCTATCTTCATCTTGATCACCATTTCCCACAATGCTCTATCATTCTGACAAGATTAGTCAGGCCCCGAAGTGGGTTTGACTTTAAAAAATTTGTTTTCAAACACCTGAACTATCAAATTGATCTACTGAATGCTTGATTATAATTGGAATCAATCTGTGTCATTGATTCAACTTTTGAAAATCACTTTACCCCTTTTGCCAACTATCAATTTAGTGCTAAGGGATCTATTGATTGGCCTTAAAAACTGACAAGAACACCTAATCAGGCTCTGAAAACTAACTTACTGATTATTTGTCCCACATACTTGCACCCTGCCAAATCTCATCTTATGATGAAATCTCAGTCAAAAGATATTGACCATCAAAGTTGCTTACTTAAAATCACCTGCACATAAACATTTCAGAAAACACTAAATTGCATTCAGATTTGGCTTCAAAAACTAGGCAAACTGACACTTGCAAAAATAAAAAAGGACAATATGAATCTAGGATTTAGGCTCATGATGAATAATAGGATGCATTTGGAAAATGGTCAAAGTGAGCTACTCAGAATTGCAGATTGGAGATACTAACAAAAAAGCATTTTTGGCAAATGGAATTGACCTGGGAAAGTGTGCAAATAGATTCGTCAAGACTTGAAAATTGGCATACTTAAAGTATTTTTAGAGTAAAAAATAGTGGTAAAATCTATATTATCTCACCTATCATGGATCTCATGTTATGACATCACGAACAGGGGTTCCAACAAATCTACACTTCTTGACACTAGTAAAAAGCTAGAAATTACACTTGGAATCATGTTCGAAAACTGATCAAACAGATTTTTCATAAGCTCAAACTTAAAACATAGAAAGTCTCCAACCTTTAAAATGAAATGAAAAAGTAATTTTAGCATTTTGGTCAATTGGGTCAAAGTTATAACAAGTCAAACAAGGCCTCCCAGAATTATAGACAATTCACATTAGCATGACATCAATAAATGACCAACTTTGAGGGATTCAAAACCTTGTCAAATGGACTCAAAATGACTCAAAATATAAAAAATAGGATCTCTAGTATGGAAACCAAACACTTTCAAAGTGGTGAGTCATGAAACATTACTGGGTGAGAGATATTCAATTGCAAACACAGCTTCCTGTTGTTGTTTGACACTTGGGCAAAAATGTAGATTTGACAATTGCTCAAAACAAGACTCCACAAAATGGCTCAGAATGGTAATTTATCATCATGAAACACATAGATACACTAAATTAAAGGTGCTAGAAGCATTAAACACCTCTTGGGCCTCAAATGGACAGCTGGATACATGTGCATCAAAAGCATTTATAGGGTTTGATTTTTAAAGGTATTCAAAATTGGGGCTCCAATTTTGTGTCCCAACATAGAGAAAAATGAAAAGTGTTATAATCAAGTTTTAATTAACACTAATTTTGAGTCATGAATAGATGTATAAACAATTTTTGACAATAGTGGTGTTTAATTAATATGTTGATTTATATTTCTAACTCTATGACATAGAACTTAATGAGAAATATGCATCATATAGATAGAGAAAATTTAGCTATTTCTAAGCACAATAATCAATTATACTTCTATCTAAGAAAAATTAAGATAAATATATACTGATGGTATATAGAAACTAGGTATAAATCATTAAATAAATAATTGGGATCAACTTAAAAATAAGAACCAAGATAGTGTAGAAAATTACACATTGTATGATGATTCTTTAAAGGGTGCTAGCTCAATGGAAGAGCACCTACTTTATAAGAATATGGATGGTGGTTTGGTTTCATCATGCCCTATTATGACCAAATACACTATTAAACATGATACTAAATATTTGATCAAATATACTACTAGATATGCTACAAAATATACCAGTAAACATGTGACTAAATATACTAAATATGTGACCAAATATATGATTAAATATGCTACTAAATAATATACTACTAAATATGTGACTAGCAATATGAATAAATATACTACAAGTATAGATATCTTAAATAAATCTATCTAAAGAAACATCAATAGATATCCACTACAAAATAATTATAATTTAATCTACTACATCTATAATTATTTATATTTCCTTTATCTCTATTTATTTAATTTTTTACTAACTTAAGATTTTTATTTTTATTTTTGAGAGAAATTGGATGATTTATATCTCAAAATATTATAATTTAAACAAATATTTTACGTGGTATTTATTAAATAATTTTTAAAATTATATTATATTTATAATAAGATTTAAATTTTTGACATGTAGATGATTATCAAGTTTAACCTAGAGGAATAAAAGTTAACATTGACATGCTTACATCATCCCACTCTACCTATTCTGTCATTGTAGAATGCCCATCAGCATTAACTAAATCAACTACTAAATCAATTACTTAATATACCACTAAATCAATGATCAAATAAATGACTAAAATTACTTAGTCGTGAATTTAGTAGTGTTATAAATGACTAGATATTAACTACTACTAGTCATGTGAGTAATTTTAGTCACATATATACAATTTTTAGTTGTTATTTTAGTCACATATTATTGCTTTTCTACTAGTGATGTTGGAAATCTTTTAGAATAACTAAGAGGGGGGTGAATTAGTTATTCAAGGTCCAAATGTACAAAATAAAACCATTTTCACAATTTATTGACCCCATAAAACATTCATACTCATGCATGCATTCATTGTGTATCTACTAAGACTTATATGTTACTATCAAATCAACTTACAGAAATGTAAAGCATGAAAAAAAACACATTCATCAGTACATTTGACACAATGATTTAATGTGGAAACCCAATTTGGGAAAAACCACCAATAACATGCTACTACTTTTCACTCTTCTGAGGTGATGCCCTATGAAAGGCCAACCCTATTTAAAGTTACAATACACACTATTAAATGTGACCTAGTTAAGGGATTTCAATCACCCTATTAAAAGTGAACCTTGTTAAAGGACTTTAGGCTATTCACTTGGAATGCCACCCTATTAAAGGATTTTCCAATGATTTTTAAGTCAACCTTACTCCAAAGGATTTACCCTGGATTGATACAATTGTTAGAGGCTAACAGTAAAGCTTTGATCTAATACAACTTACAACTTCACTTGCAGATTATAGATCGTTGTTCAATCTTTAATTATGCTTGGCTTTCATACTTTGTAACTCTAATAGCTTGTTCACCCTTCAAGCATTTATCTACTTAAGCCTTCTTACTTAGTATGTCATTGCAGACAATTATCTTGGGTCATTGATGAAGCAAAACCCTTAATTCCTTCTCCTCCTTAGGTTCTCGCACATGACACCAATCTCTTTAACTCTCTTTGCTTCCTAACCAGACATTCCTATATAAAAGAAATTAGAATATTTTCCTACTCATTATCCATTATCTAAATTTTTCTATTGATGGATTAGGTAGGATACAATGTATCTACCCCATATCTTGTCTTCTCTAGAAACTTCTCTTAGAATATATTTGAATTTGCCTCCAAAATGGTTTACATAAAATTTTGTGCCACCAGCTCATCAATCTTATCTTCCTCTTGGTTCACAAGTTCCAAGAAAATAAACTTGTCAATTTTTATTTGGTGAATCTTTGATCTTTGTCATAATGTAGTATCTCGGCATTATCAATCTTTTGATGCTTCACACATATTCAATCACTTGACATCAACTATAAAATCACTTGGCATTAACTAGATTTTACTGGTGCTTGGCATCAACTAAAATTCACTTGACATCTGTTGTCTTACTTGGCATCAACTAGAATTTTCTTTCACTCAACTCCAACTGACTTTCTATTTGTCTTGCACTAACTTTGCTTAGCACCTACTATCCACTCGGTCAAGCTTGGCAGATAAACTTTATTTAACTTATTCTTCTAAACATTCTAAGTGTAGCCAACCATTTTATAACCTTAAGTAGTGATGTAGGAGCATCTTGGGTTTTCTCGGTGACTACTTTGGAGTTCATGGGAGGAGGCTTGATAGTTTCCTTGGAGGGTGCTTGGACTAGTACTTGATCGAAGAAGGATTGGAGCTCAGCATGATCTAGGAGCTCAGCATGGTCTTGGAGCTCGGCATGGTCTATGGAGCTTGACATGGTCTGGGAACTCACCATGGTCTTTGGTTTCTTAGCATGGTCTTGGGACCTAGCATGGTCTATGGTTTCTCAACATGGTCTTGGGACTTGGCATGGTCTTTGGTTACTCGGCATGGTCTTTGGTTGCTCAGCATGGTCTGGGAGGAGCTCGACCTTGCTTAGGAATTTGGTGCTTGTTGTAGACTGTGTAACTAATGTTTTTCTGTCACAACCTTTTTGTCGTCATAATTGTGACGATAGACCATCACAATTGAGATGACGATGAGGTTGTGATGAAAAGACTACAATGGCACTACCATTACAATTTGGTACCAAATGTATTAGTTAATTAAAGAGGGCCTAGAGTACTAACTATGATTTGAAGCACAAGTTCTAATTCATTCAGAGCTAGGAGATATTACAATTTTACTAAGACATTAATTTTGGGCATTTAATTGTTGTTATTGGCCTACATGTGGCATTTAATTTGTGTTCTAGGAAAACTTGTGGCTTAGATTGGTATAAGTAGAGGTTTTTGGGAAGTCTTTGGGTATTATTCATCCATCATGGAGAAGTAGAGGAGCTTGGAAGAGTGAATTTGGAGAGGAGCTAGTAGTTGCAGCTTGGAAAATAAGGAGATTTCTTGGTGGGCTTGTGAGCACAAGTTGAGATCTTCCTTGAAGCTTTCTACCAGAGTGTGGATCTAGACTAGCTATGGTTTGGATTAGATCTTGAGGGATCTTGTAGAACTATTACTTGCTTTGTATTTGGTCATAATCAGGAAAGCCTTATAGCTTGGCACATTGCGTGTAATCAGATATATTTTTGAATATATAATTGTAATTTGGTATCAAATCTTGCATTGTTGTTTCTTGTTGTTGTGTTTCTACTATGTGGTTTTATAGTTGGGGGCTAGGAAATCTTGTTTGGGGATTCTCCTACCTTGAACTGTGTTAGGTAGTATTAGAGCAAAGGTTGTTCCTAAGTGTGTAGATAGATTGCCAAAGTTGAGGTAGTTAGTGCCAAGACTTGGGTGGAGAAGTAGATCTGATTTGATTTTGATCTAGTGGTGGATTTTCTTTCTAGAGTCCTAGATCTCTTGGTTGCAAGTTGGCAAAAAATGGTTCTAACTTGCAATTGAAGAAGGCTTATAGATGGATCAATGGATGCAAAGATGGAAAACTGATTTTGTTGAAGCATGATCACAAAGAGTTGTGGATTGTAGATCCGTGGTCCTAGACTTGTGATGAGGTTCTTGATTGTTCATGCAAGGTGGTAGGTTATGATCTAGCTTGCAAATAATTCAAGGTTGTCACAAGGAGTGTGGAAAGGATTTTTTGCAGAGGGTTTACAAAGATCTTGGTAGATGGCTCCAAGAGGATTAGACCCTCAGATGATTGTGAATCTCTATGATGTGATGGAGAGAAGGTTTTTTGAGATGTTTTCTTGGTTTGAGACTAGCTTGGCTAATCAAGTTAAGGATGGGGTGAGGAAGGAATTATGTGGATGTATGTGTAGTTGGAGTCTACTGATCTAGAAGAGATTTTTTTGGCTAGTTAAGAAACTTGTTTTTGAAAGAAGATGGAATGGCAAGGTTGAGGTGGAAGAGGTTGGTTTTGTTAATCAAAGTGTGGAGTCTAATACAAAACTTGCAGAGAAACTAGAGGTTGTTGATGGAGATATTCCTAACCTTATTGATGCTAGGAAAAAATTTGGTTTTCATTATTATTTGGTTGTTGATGGAGATATTCCTAACCTTATTGATGCTAGGACAAAATTTGGTTTTCATTATTATTTGGTTGGATCTGACATGGAAATTGTTGAGCACTTAGTCATGGATGATCCAGTTATTTTTGGTGATGAGTTGTGTGTTATAGAGTATCTTTTTGTGAGCAATGAGATTACTAGGGTGGTGAGTTTGGCATGTGTTTATGGATATCTACATGTTGCTACTGATGTGGAGTTTTTAATTATTAGTGTGGATTCACTAGTTTTTGATCTGGATGGAGGTTTGTTAATGAAGCATTATGTTCAGTTTGTTCTTGGGAGTGAGTATGCTAATTGGATGGTTGAGATTCTAGTGTTTGATAGAATGAAGTAGATGTGGATGATGTGTAGATTGGTTTTCTTGTCCCTATTGGAGTGGAAGCCTTTGGTGAAGATGAATTTGGTTGATCTTTCTTTGGGCATCAAAATGTGGGACACACTTTTCTATTTACTTGGGGAGTCTAATGTAGGAGCATCTTAGGTTTGGTTAGTGACTACTTTGGAGTTCATGGAAGGAGGTTTAGTAGTTTTTTTGGATGGTTCTTGGACTAGTACTCAATCAAAGAAGGATTGGAGCTTGGCATGGTCTAGGAGCTCAACATGGTCTATGGAGCTCAGCATGGTCTAGGAACTTGGCATAGTATTTGGTTTCTTGACATGGTTTTAGAAAAATTGCATAGTCTATGGTTTCTCAGCATGGTCTTTGGTTACTTGGCATGGTCTTTGGTTGCTCAACATGGTCTAGGAGGAGCTCGGCCTTGCTTAGGAATGTGGTGCTTGTTGCAGGCCATGTAACTAATTTTTTATAATGAGTTAGAGGATGAAACTTTTAGGGATTGAAGAGGGCCTAGAGTGATAACTATGGTTCTGAGAACAAGTTCTAATTCATTTAGAGCTAAGAGATGTCATAATTTTACTAAGACATCAATTTAATTATTGTTGTTGGCTGACTTGTGGCATTTAATTTATGTATTTGTATTTAGTTTGTGTTTTAGGCTAACTTGTGGCTTGTATTGGTATAAGTAGGGGTTGTGGGGAAGTCTTTGTGTATTATTCATCCATTGTGGAGAAGTAAAGGAGCTTGGAAGATCAAATTTGGAGAAGAGCTAGTAGTTATAGCTTAGAAAATAAGGAGATTGTTTCGTGGGCTTGCAAGCACAACTTGAGATCTTCCTTGGAGGTTTCTACTAGAGTGTGGATTTGGACTAGCTAGGGTTTGGATTGGATCTTGAAGGATCTTGTAGAACTATTACTTGCTTTGTATTTCACCGTAATCGGGAAGGTCTTACAACCCAACACATTGCATGTAATCAATTCTATTTTTGAATATATATAATTATAATTTGGTATCATATCTTGCATTCTTACTTCCCGCTATTGTGTTTCTACTACATGTTTATTTGTAGGGGGCTAGGACATCTCCTTTGGGGATTCTCCTACCTTGTGCTATGTCAAGTAGATCATCAATACATCATGTCATCACTATCTCAACTTATCATTGTACTTCATTACATAATCATAACTCAACCTTTCCTCTAGGTGCATTTGTTACATCTTGTTGATCAAATCCTCCTCATCAATTAACTAAGTGATAGTACCAGAAACATATAAGTAATTGTCTTACCAAAAAATAGTAGGTTTGACATCAGTGACAAAACAATGATTAAAACACATAAAAATCTCCCTTATAACAATCTTTATAATCAATGATCTTTTTAATCATATTTCAAAAAGTGAGTCGAGGCATAGTGAGCTTATAGGGAATTATAATTAGTAAGAGAAGTTGTTGTGGGATAGTTGTTGATGCAAACTTTAATTATTTGATCAGAATAGTACTAAACTTTTTAATCACCCAAAAATGGTCATCTAGACTATAAGCCCCCTTTCTAGCATTTTAGCATAATTTATCTATTTCTTATTCTTGATCAAATAATCACTTTTCTATTTATTTGGTTATAACTTGGGGTTTGACCACTATATCATAAGTTATCATTTAATTAAAATATATGTCTCCCTTTTAATTAAAGCCCCAAAAATTTCCTTATCCTAAATGTGCACACATAAAGAATTATTGCTATTTTTAAAATAAAATAAAAGGCTTTTTATCTCACATGAATTTGAGAGAAATCCGTATTCTCCTCCACACATCTTTATCCTCTTAAAATTCAACCATTGATCTTGATTAGGTGAGATGCTTGTACACATAGATCACTCAAGATGCATCCTCCACCCTTGATTAAGCTCCTTTTTCTTTCCACCATCCATTTATCTTAAAAAGGAGGGCTCTCTCCTCATTCTCTAGTCCTTACAATCTCGTGTTAACATTTTGTTGCAGGATTTCTAGGTTCTTTTGGAGCTTAATAGACTTGGATTATTCTTGCATTTTGACATTCTAGCTTACCCATCATTCTAATTATTTTTTGGCATTCTTATCTTAATCTCCTTTATGCTTTAGAATAGCTCACATAGTTTAAGTAGGAAGGCTTTTAATTCTTCATATTTGATTGGCTTAGCTTGCATCTTGTATTTCATGTTAGTATAGCTCGCATTTAATTTCACTTTCATTGTGATTCTTGGAGTCTAGATTTCTTGCTCCAATATTTGAATCTCTTTTTATATTGTGCACCTAACAGGTATTACATAGCTTGGTTCATTTGAGAGACACCATACTATTATTTTGCACCTTGCACATCATACATAGAGAGCTATAAGTTCCCTCTTGAGATTCTCTCTTTCATGGTAATTCTTACGAATAAGGGTTTATATAAATGTGCCACATTTTTGTATACTTTTTTGGCACCAACCATGGGGCTAGATAGCCTTGTCTAGCTCCATTTATTGCATTTTTGTTATTATTTTATCCATCTATTTTGTGTTTTTATTTTTATAGAAAGAAGTATCATGGGATACTTTTTTATTAATTGTCTAATACTTTCTAAAAGGTGATATGATATATGGCTAGTTAACAAAATTATTACAACATGTAGAACAAAATATATGATCTTATTGTTGATCTAATTCTATACCACCCACTCCCTAACTACTTACTTGCCTAATGTAAGCCTAGATTCCTTTCTTTATACTAGCCAAAATATCTTACAAAAGATTCTAGATCTTTACAATAGAGAAGGTTGGCCTAACAACAGTCTGCACAAATGCCAATGATCGATCCTTATATTAAAAGCACAACTTAAAATAAATGAACAAGTCATCTCACAAAAGAACCAACACATAGAGAAAATTGATCAAAGAAAGACTTAGAAATGACTAAGAATTAAGTATAATGACCATAGATAAGGCTTAGCCAACAAAGTACTTGGCAAACACTGGTGCTCATCACACACTGGAACTTAGCAAAAACTAAATTCAAACTCGAATATAGTCAAAACAAGAACTCGCCCAGCACTATAATAGAAACTCAATACATATAGGAAGGAACCAACAAATTTGATAACAACCAAGACAACCTAGGATGCTCCTATATATGGAGGGAAAAGATGCAAAATGGAGTATTTTTTAGGGAGTTCTAAGATGTAAGGAAAGGGGAGTACTTAGATTGTGCTTTTTTGGAGCCAAGAGGAGGATGACACTAGTCACAAGGAGAGTGAGTGTGAGAGGATGGAGGAATGTGACCTTTTGGTGAATGTAAAGGGTTAAACTAGTAATTAGGGAGATGGATCATTTAAAGGATGTATAAGAGAGTGTAAGAGGTGTTTAAGGTGGAATTTAATGTTCTACACTATGTCATGATGATAAGGTTCAATGCACATAATGTAAATCAAGGACGTACGAAAGATATGCCTAACTTATAAATAAGAAGTATGGAGATAAAGTACCTAAGTAGAAATTTCTAGTAATTTCATTATATCTTCTAACAAAGATATAATCTAGAGATGCCTAGTCAGACAGTATTAGAGGATAGTTTGATAATGATGTAAGTGTGTAAGTCCTAGAGTCACACATGTGAAACATTTTATAGACTGTGAGATGACAGTGCTATTGTAATTGCAAATTAATTAATTATCTTATTGTGGTCTTATTATAAATAATTGGGAAAGTCTTAAGGTTGACTCAAGGAATTATTTTGAGGATTTGATATAAAGGAAAGTATGTTCCTTGTTTTTAAGGATGATGTAGCATGCAAAGTCATCAAGGAAGTGTAAATAATAGAAGATTATTTTATAAATAGGAGTAAACAATTGAAGCGATTATTGGATGCAAAGTTTGTGATCTAGTATCAATATCTAAAGGAGTAGAGGTTTGGTTGATAGGACAGAGAAATAGGAAGGAAGCTTAGCTCAATTCTATTATTCTGCAAGGAATAATATAGAGATCATTTGGATAGTGGGTTCATTGGTCTTGCCCCTAAAGCTATTTGGATAGTGGGTTAATGTTACTTCTACAACTCCTAATAGGGTTGGCACAACTCCTAATAGGGTTGGAATCTCCTAACAGGGATTCAAAGTCTCCTAACAAGGACTGATATGTACTGAATGTTTTCATAGACTCCTAACAGGGTCCATCCTCTTACAAGGAATATTTATATTTGTACATCATCTTTTGGGTATCATCCCCACTAGGGTTTTTCTTCTTATTAAAGGTATCCCTAGTTAGCATATCTTGTATTATTGTGCATGAGTATCTTGTTGTGGTTTCTAATTATATTACTCATATGATTAAGATTTAATAGGGTTGATAATTATGATAATAGTTGGATAATTTATTCAATCCCCCCCCCCCCCCCCCCAACCTCTTAGCTATATTGATGGAATATATATTCTAAAAATTGGTATCAGAGTCTCAAGTCCTTGAAGTGAAATCTTAATAGCTTTGGGAGATCAATGGTGAATCTTTTTAGAAGGATGATCCTAAATTTGATGGATTCAACTATGATAGTTGGAAAGACAAAATGAAGACTCATCTAGTATGGACGGGTCAAGGTTATTGGCTATTAACTAAAGATAGCAAGACAATTGTGAAAGAAGAGAGGCTTAAAGAATGTAGTGAAGCAAAAAGAGATATGTTTATGTGTACTATGAGAGATAGAGAATCCTTACTATCAGATCTTCTAGAAGATTAATATAGTCAAGTAAAGTCACTAAAAACATCTCATGAGATTTGGAAAACATTAGAATCTACTTTTGAAGTTGATACACATACAAAGAGGATAAGTTGCAGAACTAGATACATTTGTTACAAGATGCTAGAATGATGGAAGATTAATCTATAAGAAGCTATGTTAGTAGGATATATGATATTTTTTCAGGAATCAAATCATATGGTGGAACCAAGGAAGAAGATGAATTTGCATGGAAGATCCTAAAAACTTTGACACCACTAGGCAAGTAGCATAGATACTTGAACTACTCATACCTTGTACTAAGAATTTTATCAAGGAAACTTTTCTTGGAAGATTGGAAGCAATAGAATTAGGTTTGAGATAGTCTAGAGATTTGACAAGATTTGAAATAGCTTTCAATGCCTTAAGTGTTCGACAAAGTTTTTCTATAAGTATGAGCACACATGGAGATTTTTCTAGTAGTAGTAGAACCAAATCTGATGAAGATAGGAAGATTGAAGAAGGTATAACCCTTCTTGTAAGAAGAGATAACCCTTCTTGTAAGAAGAGAACCAAGTGGTAAGAATATCTTTAACTGGTGGACTCATAATTAATTTGGTCATTATGCATATAAATATCCTAAAAAAGAGAAAAAGGTATAGGAGAAAGTTTAATCCTAGAAGACCTAGAAATTGTCTATATGCAAAGGAAGATGAGGAATCTAATGAAAAAGTTTAGAGTGAAAATGATGATGAGCTAGGATTCATAGCCATTAAAGAAGATAATCTTGACAAAGAAATTAGAGAAGAAAAATCTCTATTTTTTGAAGCTAAAAAGACATTTGATTGGATAATAGATAGTTGATGTTCACATCACATGACTAGTGATATGAACAAGTTTGTTAAATGTAGGTATCATGATGGAGGTATTGTTAGAGTTGGCCACAATGTAGCCTATCACATTATAGGGTTAGGATCTATTACTCTTGATGGAAAGACTAACACTAATGATGTTTCCTTTGTTGATGGATTAAAGCATAACTTTTTTATTGTTGGTCAATTTGTGTATAAACATTATCAATTGCAATTCATAGAAAAGACTTTGCATTATCAAAGATAAAATGGCAAGCTAATTGGAACAAGAACAAGGTCTAGAGGTAATGTATTTTAATTGAATCCCACAGATGACATGTCCAGTTGAAAAAGTGGATAACAGTTGGTTATGGCATAAGATATTTTGTCATATAAACTTTGATAACATTGTGAAGGTTAGTAGAACATTTGTAGTTAGATATCTTCCTAAGATAATAAAGCCTACTAATATTGTTTGCAAAGAATGTATCTTGGCTAAGCAGAATAAGGTATCATTTCCTAGCAAGATGTTTACTACTACAAAGAAGCAAGAGATTGTCCACATAGATTTAAGTGGTCCCACTAGGACAAGAGGTTTCTATGGAGAAAGGTATTTTATGATTTTTGTTGATGATTTCACTAGAATGGTGTAGGTAGTATTTCTTAAAGAAAAGTCTGAAGCATTTTAGAATTTTAAGATATTTAAGAATAGATTTGAGAATGAATCTATTGTTAAGATAAAATGTTTGAGATCAGCTAGAGGAGAGTTTACCTCTAAAGAGTTTAACATGTTTTGTGAATATGATGGAATCAAGAGACATATGTCTTCACCCAATTAGAACCCTAAGCTGAATAGGATTGTAGAAAGAAGAAATAAGTCAATATCATAGGTAGCAAAAGAAATGATATTTGAGAATGATGTATCCAAGACATTTTGAAGAGAAGCAATCAATACAGCAATGTACACTATGAATAAGGTATGGATAAGATGCCTTATGAATTATGGTTTAGTCATACACCCTGAGTAAAGTATTTTAGAATCTTTGAAAACAAATTTTATATAAAGAGAGATGACGATATTGGTAAGTTTGATCCACAAAGTGATGAAGGTATGTTTCTTGGTTATTCATTGAAAATTAAAGCTTACATATGTTTTAATCATAGGACTGGGACAATAATTGAATGTGTAAATGTAAAATTTGATGAAAAGTTTGGAATTAAAGAAAATATTATAAATTAAAATTATGATGAAGAAGATAATACTAGGGTTATTAGATAGAATGTAAAAATTTCCTTTGAGAGTAACAATCATCTATAGAATGATGTGCAAATTATTGAAAAAAGTGGAGAAATATCTAATCCAAGAGAAGAAGTAAGAATTGAGTTAGAAACTCCTACATCTAATAGGAATATAACAAAGAATCGCCCTCCAGACCTAATAATTGGAAGCAAAGACAAAGGAGTGATGACAAGGAATAGAGTTAATGAAGAGATATGTTTGATTTCTCAAGTTGAACCTAAGAGTATAGATGAAGCAAATAAAGATGGTCATTAGATTCAAGAAATGAAGGAAGAATTAGTTCCAAGACCTAAAGACAAGAATGCTATTGGAACCAAATGGGTATTTAGGAAAAAGATAAATGAACAAGGTGAGGTTGTAAGAAACAAGGTGAGACTTGCATATTCACAGCAAGAAGGAATAGATTATGAGGAGACGTATGCTCCAGTAGCTAGAAATAGATTATGAGGAGAATATTCCTAGCTTATGCAGCAAATAAGAAATTCAAATTGTATCAAATGGATGTCAAATCAGCCTTCCTGAATGGAAAACTTGAAGAAGTTTACATTGAGCAACCTGGAGGTTTCCCTCTAATAGAAGAAAAAGACATGGTATCTAAATTTAAGAAAGATTTGTATGGTCTAAAGAAAGCACCTAGAACCTAGTATTCAAGGTTGGATAAGTATTTGGAAAAACTTGGATTTGCTAAAGGTACGGTAGATAGTAACTTTTATTTGAAAGAAATAAAGAAAGTTTTGTTGATAATAGTAATATTTGTTGATGACATAATATTTTGAGGTAAGGATGAAGCAATCGATAAGTTTGTCAAAGAAATGAAGAATGAATTTGAAATGAGTATGACAAGAGAAATAAAGTTTTTCTTAGGTTTGTAAATTTTGCAAAACAATGATACTATTTTTATTTCTCAAGCAAAGTACTTGAAGGCCTTGTTCAAGAGATTTGGCTTGGAAAGTTGTAAGCCTATTGGTACAACAATGATAACTCATCACAAGTTTTCTAGCAAAGATGAGACACCTATAGTTTAGCAGAAGTACAGATCCATGTTTGGAGGTTTTCAATATCTGACTCACACTAGACTAGATATAGAAAATGCAATTGAGATTGAAGCTAGATTTCAAGCTCATCCTAAGGAGTATCATTATGTAGTAGTAAAAAGGATATTTAGACATTTGAAGGGAACATTTGATTATGGAATATGATATGATAGATCAAGTGATTTCACTCTATGTGCTTATATTGATGTAGATTGGTTAGGCAGTATGGATGATATAAAGAGCACCAGTGGTGGAGCATTCTTTCTTTGAGGAAGATTGGTTTCTTGGCTAAGCAAGAAATAAAGTTGTATTTCATAGAATACAACTAAAATAGAGTATGTATCAGCAACAAAAAATTATAATCAAGTTATGTGGATGAAGCAAATGTTGAAGGACATTGGGATAGAATTTTTAGAACCTATTATCATATACTATGATAACACAAGTATAGTGTGTCTAACAATCGTGTATTGAATTCTAAGACTAAGCTTATATCTATTAAGTATGATTTCTTGAGAGAGAAGACATCATAAATAGAGATTATATTAGAATGTGTGAGTAATAAAGATCATATTATAGATATCTTTACAAAACTCTTACCTAAAGATTCATCTAAGTACTTGAGAGGTATGCTTGGGGTTATACCCCTGCCTACTTCTAATTAGATGATGTAAAGATTGCATTATTCTAGTGGTACAAAGCACTATTGTTTGACTAAACTAAATGTTGATACTTCCTATATGGGGGAATATCTATGATGAGCAGAGTCGTTAAGAAATCAAACAATTGACATAATGAAGCCTTTTTCATTGATGCTAATGGGGGAAAGAATGCATGAAAAACATCTCCTAAGTATATATGGGGGAGAAAATAGGTGTTAGGGAGATTTAGAAAGATTCATGTAAGTAAGGAGAAGCAATATATCTATGGGAGAGATATATTGCATGAAGATGTAGAACAGAGTAGTGTTCCAAAGGAGTATAAAGATGTAAAACAAAGTAGTGTTCTAGAGGATCTTAAGTTTGATTAATGAAGAGGAATTGAAATGATGAGAATAGGAGTAGCAAAAGAGTATTGTTTGGTATTTTTGGAACCTAGATGTTTTTCATCTATGTTACCATTAATACCAAAGGGGGTGATTGTTAGCATGAATGTTGATGGTATTCCTTTGGGAGAGTATCCTAAGCATTGGAGATCATGTGGCAATGTTGACATGTCTCATTCATGAATGTGTGTTAGTAATGTCAACATAGCAGTAATTTGTGAAGACTGGCAGACTAGCAGATAGAGATAATGGTTGTATAGACTATTGGCCTAGTTTTTCATGTGTTAAATTCTTTGAAGTAATTTAGTGAAAATCTAGTTTACCTTTAGGAATTAGGGTTATATGTTTTTTGAATCATTGGTGTCCCTAGATTAACCCCTAATCTGATGTCATTGTTCCAATCTTTGATTTTTCCCTAAAGTTCCTAAGCTAGGTTTACGTGGTATTCTTCTTAAAGAAATGCATAGAAAATTTCTAAAAACTCTTTTTATCTTTTCTCACATGCCTTTAAAAAAAATTCCATTACCTTTAACTTACCCTAAGTCTTATTTCAAAATATAACCCAAGCTTTTGGTTTAAATATTACATAGGTTACATTTTATATTGAAAAATAACAAGCCATGATAGCCCTTGATCTTCTTTAAGATCAAGGGTTGTCATATATTATTATAGATAGTTGTAAGGTTTTTATCCTTGGTGACATAGCAACAAAGTGACATATGTCCATGGGAACTAGTAAAAAGGAAAGCTTTCAAAAGAAAGATCATCACTATAGAACAGTTGCAAGATCAATGAACGTCACTTCATTGCCAGAGAAATTTGTGAGGTCTTTACCCTTGGTGACATTGAGATGTGAAGACATGTGGAATATGGTGGGACTAGCCCTTGTAGGAAGCTACCATAGGTTCTAGTCATCAATGGGTTTCCAACTGTCAGATTTTCATTTGCCACGAAGGTAAACCTTTATTAATAAAGGGTGTTTGGTCATAACTGTTAGATTTTTTCAAGATCAATGGATGTTACTTTGTCCCCAAAGAAAAATTGCATGGTTTTTATTCTTGGTGACATAGTGACAAGATGATATGTGTCCAGTGGGCCCATCTCAACTGTAATACAGTTATTTTGTTCCTACCATCAGATTGAAAGTTAATCAATGGAGTCACTATATCATTATCCAAAGTTGCAAGGTCTTTACCCTTGGTGACATAGTGATAAGGTGACACATGGCATCGTGGCCCACTTTCATAGGATTTTAAAGTATCATCCTTGATCATCCGATGCATAAGAGATCAAAGGTTTTTGTTATGTCACTAAACAAAACTAGTGAGAGCTTGACACATGTCTAGTTACATATATGAGTAATATGCAAGTTTCCAATGAGGCAGAGAAAGGTATATGTGTCAAGTTTCAATTGGGTTGAATACCAACTCAAAAGGTTGAAGCTGAGTCAAGCTACATTTAATTTCCTAATTATTGGATTTTTATGAATTGGCAGCCCATTTTAAAAATTAAAAGGGAATGCCACTCTATTTCTTCTTTGTAGCCATTTATGGTAATTAAAAGCTTCATGTGTGAATTGATACAAGAAATGTAGTGAAGAAGGTTAAGAATTTTATTCTACTAATATATTTTCTAAAATCCTAGAGCCTGATATCTATTAAAAAACCTATTATTTCACTTTGCTAAGCCAAGAAATTTTTTGTGTCAATAATACAATGTAGCATTTAGAGAAGAACCAAGAAGACCAAGTATCTCCCACTACACATAAATAAGAAATTTGGTATTTACTTCATTTTCATTCATTAGCCTCCAAACAAGGATTTTTCTAGGAAGTTTGAGTATGCCAATAGAAATATTCACAATGATTTCTTAGAACAATTAAATGTATCTACCAATGAATCTACCAAAATAAAAAAGTTAGTTCCCATAAACCCTAGGTTTCAAGTTGCAAATGGTTTATATGATAAAAGGAATTGGACTCAAGATGTGGTGACATCTAATACTAGATTACAGTTATTCAAAAAATAGTTTTTTGAGATAAAATTGTTCTCCCCCATGGAAACATTTAGAATTTTGACATAGGAAAATTGGTAATTCCCAAAGTTTTCATGGATTTAGACCTCCTTGTTGTTGTATCCTAAAATTATGATCCAATAGCTAGGATGGTGAGAGAGATAAATGGAGAATGTTTGGTAAAGATTACTACTAAGGAAATCTAGAAAGTTTTTGAGATGGACCCTATTTTAGAATATCATGAGATCATTGATTTTCAGGGTTTGGAGAATGAATATTTATCTCATAAGGATCATATCAAGCAAGGGGTATTAAGAGGGCATTTACCCACAATTGGAAATATAACATTTGTCACATCCTCAATCAAGGAACCTTTTAAGAATCAATTTTTCAATTCCAAAGCTATAGACATATACATGACTTTGTATAAGGTTTTTAGTAAGGATGAGGAGGAGTTTATGTCCATAGCATTCATGCATATGATGATAGAAATTTTGTCCCATGGGGTTGATATTTTTTTTACTTTACTTCATTCATAGCTGAAGAAATTCATATTGGTCTGATAACGATTACAAAAGGGAAGATTGAGAAGACCTTACGTTTGTACTCTTTGTTGATGCATATGTTCCTATATAAGGGAGTTACATACTTTGAGAAAGAAATGATGTTAATACAAGAGCATGATGGAGAGTCTCTACCAATTCAATTATGGAGTGTAAACATGAATTAGGATGCAAAGGAGGCTATTTTTGTAAGATTTGATAGGTATTTTGCATCTAGGTTGAGAAGCTTGTTGTTGAAAGATAATCCTAGGATACCTAAGTGTTATTAGATTTGATTAGGCCTATGGACAACCCTAACAATCTAAAGGTTTCACACAATTTGGTAGATATTATACCATATCCAATGTCAATAGTTTTTAGAGTGTATGGATTTCAAGGTACCCCACATGTGCTACCCTACCAAGTACTTCTTAAGGTAGGGCTAGCTGAGATGTTATGGCAAATAGGTGGTTTGGAGGAGATAGAATTAACTATTAGGTCAAGAGGCTCCATTTTTCCATCTCTCACCATGGCTCATCAAATTATAATTACAAAGATTGGTTGGTTATTCTTGTAAAAAAATTTAAACCCATAGAAAATGGCGGTCTCCCATGCTAGATTTAATGATAGTGAAGGATTTTTTGAAGTATTCAAAAAGAGGGCCAAGACCAATGCTCACAAGCATAAATTGTATTTATCTAAGGATGTAATAAGGAATGAATTTTCTCTCCAAGAATAACAAATCAAGAAAGAACAGTAGAGAGTTTATTATAGGGTTTTAGAATTCATTGATTATTTTGAGAAGTATTATAGCCATTTGAAAGATGCAAAGACATCAATAGACAAAGTAAATAAATTAATGATGACCTTCTCAAAAATCATGGATGCAATGAATGAAAAGAAGGCTCTTTTTATCAATACTTGTAGTGATAAAGTAAGAGAGGTAATGAAGATGTTGTCTTTTACTCCTGCAATAGGATCAAGACAATTGGTCATCCAAAAGAAGTCTAGTTATAGCATAATTAAGAACAAAGAGAATTTAGTTGATAAAGGAAAGCAAGTAGTTGGATCAACTAGTGTTGTTATGACAAAGGAATCCCAATTGGAAGAAAGGCCTAAAGAGTCAAGGCCTAAGAGGTAGGAAATAGAAGAGAATTAGGTTTCACAAGTAGAAGATTACATACCTTCTCAATCTCCTTTATATATAAGAGAAGAACAGCTCACTAGAGAGAAATTTGAGAAAATTGGATCCCAAGGGAGAATATTCATTACTATTGTTGAGTTGGAAGAAGGGAATCCCCAAGAGCATCCTATGCCTAGCCTTGAATTGATTGTGGCAAATTTTAAAGGAAGAGAGTTAGATCCTGTGGCAGAATAGGCTAGCCATGAATTTCTATTAGATGATAACTTTGTGAAATCAAGGTCTTTCTACCAATTTTCTTGGAAGATAAACATGCTAGATTTTGAAGAACGATGTAGTAAAAGAAAGGTTAATCAGCTAGAAAAGGAAGGTGCATTTATGCAAGATGAGATAAAAGATGAAATGATGAAAGAATTCAAAAGTTTGAGTTTGACACTTGAGGAAGGAAGAAGGATGATCAAATCATTTGGTGTTTTACTTTTGCCAAATTGGGATGTTGCAGATGCAATAGTTTTGAACATGTCACCAAGAAATTGAATGCTAGTGAGAAAACATGATGCAGTGCAAGGCAAGAGCATCCCTAAAGGAGATGTCCTAGCCCCCTACTATAAAACCATGTAGCAAAAACACAATAATAGGAAGCAATAACACAAGATCTAATACCAAATCACAATAATATATTCATAAAATATAACTAATTACATGCAATGTGTCGGGCTATAAGGTCTTCTCGATTATAGCCAAATACAAAGCAAGTAATAGTTCTACAAGATCCAATCCCAAACCGTAGCTAGTCTAGATCTACACTCTGGTAGAAACCCACAAGGGAGATCTCAACTTGTGCTTGCAAGCCCACCACGCTATCTCCTTATTTTCCAAGCCATAGCTACTAGCTCTGCTTCAACTTCATCCAAGTGTAAACTGCCTCACATTTGGCACTCTATTCATATACTTAGGAAAACTCACTCTTCAGCTACTTCCCACACCCACTCCTCTTCTAAGTGAATGAATAATGACTAAAGACTTCTCCACAACCCTTACTTATACCAACCTAAGACACAAGTTGGCCCAAAAACATAAATTAAATGCCAAAGTCGACCTCCTACAACTATTAAATTCACAAAATTAATGTCTTAGTAAAATTGTGATATCTCCTAGCTATGAATGAATTAGAACTTGACCTTCAAGCCATAGGTAGAATTCTAGGCCCTCTTCAATCTGTGAAATTTGTATCCTTTAACTCATTGTGAAAAAATAGTTATACAGCCTAAAACAGACACCAAATTCTCAGACCATGCCAAGCAACCAAAGACCATGTCGAGCTCCATAGACCATGCCAAGCTGCATAGACCATGCTAAGCTCCCTAGACCATGCCAAGCTCCATAGACCATGTCAAGCTCCCTAGATCACACTGAGCTCCATAGACCATGTTGAGCTCCCTAGACCATGTCGAGCTCCAATCCTTCTTTGACCGAGTACCAGTCCAAACACCCTCCAAAGAAACTACTGAGCCTCCTCCCATGAACTCCAAAGTAGTCACCAAGTAAATCCAAGATGCTCCTACATCAGACTCCCCAAGTAAATTGAAAAGTGTGTCCCACACTTTGATGCCCAAAGGAAGAGCAACAACCAACTTCATCTTCACCAAAGGCTTCCACTCCAATAGGGATAAGAAAACCAATCTGCACATCATCCCAATCCACATCATTCTGTCAAACACTAGAATCTCATCCAACCAATCATCATGCTCACTCCTAGGAACAAATTAAACATAATGCTTCATCAACAAACCTTCATCCATATCAAAAACTAGTGAATCCATACCAGTAGCAACCAACTCCACATCAGTGACAATATGAAGATCTCCATCAACACATGCCAAACTCTCAACACCAACCATCTCATTGCTCACAACAAGATGCTTTGCAACACACAACTCACCACCAATAGCAACTAGATCATCCATGACTAGGTACTCTATAATTTCCATGTCAAACTCAACCAAATAATCATGAAAACCAACCTCTATCCTAGCATCAACAAGGTTAGGAATATCTTCAGCAACAACTTTTAGCTATTCTGGAGGTTTTGTATCAGAGTCCAAAAACTGATCAACAAAACCAAACTCTTGCACCTCGACCTTGTCATTCCATCTTCTCTCACAAACAAGTCTCTTAACTGGCCAAACAACTCTCTTCTGGATTGGTAGACTCCAACTCCACAAATAGCTACAAAATTCCTTCCTTACCCCATCCTTAACACGATTAGCCAAGCTAGCTTCAAATTGAGCAGTCATCTCAAAAAACCTCCTCTCCACCACATCATGGAGATTTGCAAGCATCTTAGGGTCTAATCCTCTTAGAGCCATCTCCCAAGATCTTTGAAAAACCTTTGCAACAAATCCTTCCCATGCTCCTTGTGACAACCTTGAATTGTTTGCAAGTCAGATCACAACGTGCCACCTTGCATGAACAATCAAGAACCACATCACAAGTCTAGGACCACAGATCTTGTAATCCATAAACTCTCTATGATCATGCCTCAACAAGATCAAACTTCCATCTTCATATCCATTGATCAATTTGCATGTCCTCCCAAGGTCCTGGTGTAAACTACCTCAGCTTCGGTGATCTATCTACACACTTAGGAACAAATTTTGCTCTGATACCACCTAACATAGTGCAAGGCAAGAGAATTCCCAAAGGAGATGTCCTAGCCCCCTACTATAAAACCATGCAGTGGAAACACAATAACAGGAAGCAATAACATAAGATCTGATACCAAATCACAATAATATAATCATAAAATATAATTGATTACATGCAATGTGCCAAGCTGTAAGGCCTTCCTAGTTATGGCCAAATACAAAGCAACTAATAGTTTTGCAAGATCCCTCAAGATCCAATCCCAAACCCTAGCTAGTCCAGATCCACACTCTAGTAGAAACCCACAAGGGAGATCTCAACTTGTGCTCGCAAGCCCACCAAGCTATCTCCTTATTTTCCAAGCCATAGCTACTAGCTCTGCTCCAACTTCATCCAAGTGTAAACTGCCTCACATTCAGCTCTTTGTTCATAGACTCGGGAAAACTCGCTCTTCAGCTACTTCCCGCACCCACTCCTCTTCTTAGTGAATGAATAATGACTAAATACTTCCCCAAAACCCCTACTTATACCAATCTAAGCCAAAAGTTGGCATAAAACACAAATTAAATGCAAATACATAAATTAAATGTCAAAGTCAGCCTCCTACAACAATTAAATTCCCAAAATTGATGTCTTAGTAAAATTGCGATATCTCCTAGCTCTGAATGAAATAGAAATCGAGCTTCAAACTATAGATAGAAATTTAGGCCCTCTTCAATCTTTGGAAGTTTCATCCTTTAACTCATTGTGAAAAATTATTCATACAGCTTGAAATAGACACCAAATTCTCAGACCATGTCAAGCAACCAAAGACGATGCCAAGCTCCATAGACCATGTCGAGCTACATAGACCATGCCAAGCTCCCTATACCATTCCAAGCTCCATAGACCATGCCGAGCTCCCTAGACCATGTCAAGCTCCATAGACCACGCCAAGCTCCCTAGACCATGTCGAGCTCCAATCCTTCTTTGATCGAGTACTAGTCCAAACACCCTCCAAAGCAACTATTGAGCCTCCTCCCATGAACTCCAAAGTAATCACCAAGTAAATACAAGATGCTCCTACATCAAAACAAAGAAAGGACTCAAAGGTGTCAATTTTAGTGAAGACCATATTGCTCTAGTAATCTAATCTCTACAAAGAGGATCTAGGGATAGGTTTTCCCAATCTGTTGATACTAAATTAAGGGGCAACTTGATTATCAAAAGAGTAGAAGACACTCGACATGATGAAGCAACAAAATTCAATCTTGAAACTACCACTCTTACTTTAGCCACTTCCAAGAAAGATAAAATATATTTGTGCTAGAATTACAAGGGAAATATGAATAGGTCCTAGAGGCCTATAATAGGGAAGTCCAAAAGAGGATTGAACTTGAGAATAAAATGGTAGGATATGGAGGAAAGACAAGTAAACCTAAAATTATTTACCCTCATCCCCCAATGACACCTTCAACACAACACCAATTTTAGAAATGCCAGCCACTCCTTAGGGACCCCAATTCTATATAGTTGAAGAGTTTGAGGAAGAAAAGAACAAATTATGGGCCTTTTGTGTGGAATTATATGTTTAATATGAAGATAAAATAAGAAATATAATTGTATATTTGATGGACAAGATTAATTAGCCTCCATTTTATGAACAATTATCAAAGTTAATGAATATATGAAATGAGATGAAGAGAAATGAGGTCACTTTGAAGCCAATTGTTAAAAAATGGAATAATAGGGAGAGTGACATTTAACTTTTTATGTTGCTCAGTCATTAGTCTCTCTTGTGATCAAGTGGAAAAAATATTTGACATGACTAATGGCCTCTCTAATTTTGACAATAAGAGGATTGTGCTCTAGAGGATAAATAATTAGGTGATCTCATATCTATAAAACTAAATAAAGTCATTGTGAAGAGAATCACATATGGTTTGCAAAAACAATTGAGGAAATTGTCAGGGTGCAGATATTTTTTGATTCTTTTGAAAGGGATTTTTCTAAAATTCAGGAGTTAGAAGAAGAAATCATGAATAAGCAACAAGAAATTTTGAACTTTAATTGGCTAGATTATTCACTTTTCAACAAGTGGATAGTAAATCTTGCTTAGGAAAATTAGTTCATTTTTGAGGAAATTGATGAAGATGGTGTAGATATAGATGAATTATGAATAGTTGATGCAACTACTAAAATAGAAGAGAAGAAAAAGGAAAAATTAACTTCAGTGGGTTCAAACTGATGATTCAACTAGAAAGCAACCAACTATAACTATTGATTTGACAGTTCAATCTGATGATCTAGAGGGAGAGCCACAAGTCACAATCAATTTTTAGATATTAGAACATGACTCACCAAATGCAAATCAAATGGTCCCACAGTTAAAGGAACAAAAATTACATCTAGGCCAATCATCAAGTGAAACTCCTTAGCAACAAGGAGCTGCAATAGAAATGGCCCCACAACAAAAAGATTTATGAAAGAGACTTTATGTTGCACAATTTTTTTTCTTATTATAACAGTGATCTTTTTATTTGTAAAATCTTTTTGTCCTAAGGACAATTTTCATTCTTCTCTAAGCTTGAATCTTGTTGCATCTTATGATATATAAATGAGATCCCAAGACTAGATAAAGGGTCTAAATTCTATATAATCTAAGTCTTAGGATATTTTTGCAGTTGGTCCAATAGTCTCTATGTAAATTTTGTGGTGTATTCATCTTTGCATACCTGAGAGTAATTAGAACATTGAAGGATTAAGTGTCTAATATTGAGTTATTTTGAACTTAATGCTAGTAATGTATTATTTTTCAAGGAAAATAAATACAAAGGGAGGTTATACAAATATTTGTGTCTCTAAATTTTGTCTCCTATTCCATATATCTAAAGATTTGAAATTGAATGAATAATGTTCTTTCATTTAATGCAGCTAGGATAGCTTGTATGTATGTTCATTGATTTCTCTTAATTCAAAGAATTAAATAAATTCTTTCATTGAACTTATAGGTTTTCTAGGTGTATAAGAGGATATTTGTAAGAAGAAAATTTAGAGTTAACTATTGATAGTTTCAATTGTAAAGTAGTTGAATAGATTAATCTTTACTAATGGATAAGGCATTGATCACCAATTAGGATGCAAACTATTGATGTCATGAGGTTACATAGAACACAAAATTAAATCAAATCAATCTTTACATTCTTGTATGAAGAGTTAAACTATTGATCATCACTTATTTGCAATAATCTCTTATGTGTCATTATTAGCTACTGTTGTCGAGGATTACTTGTAAAGTATAGAAGAATTGAGACCATTTTTTGTTGTAAGGGACAGAAGTGGAGTAGAAAAATGATGCTAATAAGAATATTTTTAAATCAAGAATCATAAACTAGTTATATATTCATATATCGCTCATGTGCACCCACCTTGGTTTTTTAGAACCTAAAGAGTAGAGAATCCCTATGATTCTATTGAAGTTTGGTCCAGATCTGAAGTTTTTTTAGTTGAATATAGGAGGTTGCTTACCCTTAGACCAAGTTTTACCTTAAAAATCCTAGTATCAAGTATTTTGTTGCTTGGTAGTTTTGAAACACCAACATAGACAAGGTTTTGGTTGTCAAGAGACATGTGGTTAAGGACATGTTCTATACTATGGCTTGATAATAGTATCCAATGCATATAACATAAGTCAAAGATGTATGGAAGGTATGCCTAATTTACAAGTGACTAGTATAGAGACAAATAAGCTAAGTAGCAGTTTATGGTGATTGCATTATATCTTCTACCAGAGATATAATTTAGAGGTGCATAGTTAGACAGTGACATAGGATGGTCTAATGATGATGTAAGTGAGTGCACAAGTCCTAGAGTTGAACATGTGACAAATTGTATAGACTTTGAGCTAATAGTGCCATTGTAATTACAAATTCATTAATTATCTTATTATGGTCCTGTCATAATTAATTGGAAAAGCCTCAAGGCCAACTCAAGGAATTTTTTTGAGGACTTGGTATAAAGGAAAGTATTTTCCTTGTTTGTAAGGATGATGTAGTATGTAAAGTGATCAAGGAAGTCTGAATAAGAGTATAGTATTTGGTAAATGTGAGTAAGTGATCCAAGGGATTATTGGATGCAAATTGTGTGATCTAGTATGAACATTTGAAGGAGAAGAGGTATGGTTGACATGACAAAGAAAGAGGAAGGAAGCTCATTTCAATTCTATTATTCTACAAGGAATAATACAGAGATCATTTACACAATGGGTTCATAGGTCTTTCCCCTAAAGCTATTTGGATAGTGGGTCTATCTACCTTTTACAACTCCTAATAGGGTTGACACAACTCCTAATAGGGTTGGTATCTCCTAACAAGGATTCAAAGTCTCCTTATAGGGATTGATATATATTAAATGTTTTCATAGACTCCTAATAGGTTTCATCCTCTAATAAGGAATATTTATATTAGTACATCATCTTGTGGGTATCATCCCCACCAAATTTTTGCCTCTGATTAAGGGTTTCCCTAGTTAACATATATGGTGTTATTATGCATTAGTATCTTGTTGTGGTTTCTGATTATATTTCTCATATGGTTAAGATTTAATAAAGTTGATAATTATGAAAATAGTTGGATAACTAATTCAACCCCCCCCCCCCCCCCCCCCAAGTTATATTGGTGGACCATATATTCTAACAAAGACTAGATAGAGATATGATGGATTTACTGAAGGAAACATTTAGACAGAGTTTCTATGTAGCAGTTACTCTTGTTTGGATTGTATCTCCTAACGGAGATAGAATCTACTTGTCCAAACTTGGACAGAGATAGAAGACATGGTGAAGATGTTGTGGTTTATCACACACATCTAGATGAGAAGTGCATGAAGAGATAAGAAGATTTTAATATGACAGTTTGAGTGTAATTATAAAACGATTTAATGTTATAATATAATGTGTAAATGTAATATCTTAAGTTGGTCCTATATTATTGTTACCAATTTTCACCTCCTTGTGCAAATTGGTAGAACTTGTTGACCAGTCTCATGTGGTCAAAGGTGACAGCCACATCAATGTGCATGGATCTATTCATGAGTGGGCAATATAGATGAAAATATTTCTTATATGTTTATATCCCTAAGTCATTTGGACATTTTTAATATTATAATGTCATCCATTTGAACCATAAAAAATGTGATGTTGCAAGAATGTTTCATCCACAACATTGCTCCTTTTCTATCACTAACCACTATAGGGGATGCAAGAGTGCAAAAATAGACATAAAGTAGTGTGTGTGGCTTCATAGCTATCAGGAGAGACAACATAACTTATAGTGTGAAGGAACAAAAAAGTGAAGCATGTGCGCTCACAGGTGGTCAGCATAAACCTCAAGTTTGGGTAGCGAGGGTGTGAAAAGATTTATTTTACATGATTGCAAGGCTAATGGTTGAGTTAAGGAAATTCGTGATGCTATGATGATAAAGGAGATAGTCGGCTTAGTAGTTGATTGCAACATTGCAAGGGAAAATTGAAGACTAAAGGCTTAAAGATTTGAGGGTTGCAAGGCTGCAATCAAACCACAGTGGTCAATTTCAATATTTTTTGCAAGATCATAGGGAGTTAAGCTTAACATAGAGTCAGGATGGCAAAGTCATGAATCACCTTGTTCACTTGGTCATGGGGTTAAAAGTTAAACTTTGTCCCAAGTTGTGATGAAGCAATCACCTTGCTCACATGATCACAAGAAAATTTTGCATTAAGAACACCTCAAAGGGTCCACATCTACCTGGCCATTGGATGAAGGTAGATAAACATCTGGTGTATCCTCACATTTTCAAAATACTCAAAATTTAGCTATTATGAGAATACAAACTTTAGACACGTGTCCTAGGGGGCCCGATCTTTTTTTCCTTCAGTTATAGAGTTGCAAGGGCCAGTTTTGAAGAGATAGTTCATTGAATGAGGGATATTCAATTAAATCAATCCATTCCATTGATGAGCTTCAAAAGGTTTAAGTTGTAACCCTACAAAGTCAATAGCTCAATCAAACCTAATTCATCATAGCATCGCCAATAGAAATTTCAAGGTTTACGATCTCATGATATCCCTATTGTCATGACATCATAGGAGTCTCCTGGAAGATGATAAGGTGGTGTTATGATGTTATGACATTTTGTCTATCATAAGATCATAAAGGATTGAAGGAGGTCGCACGACCATATGAAGGGACCAGTGTTGTCGTAGCATCACAAGTTTGTAAGGTTGTATGGATAGAAAAGTGTTGAGTTATAAAATAGGTTACAACCTTATGAAAAAAGGAGCATCATAGGATTGTGAGGGTAATTTTTGGTTTTTTTGAAGCTATGATAGTCAACAATCATGAGATCAAAGGATATTCTTTTTAATATCATAGAAATTTAATGTTAGGTAGGAAAATCACAGTGAGGGTGTGAATTATAAGCTTCATATTGTCACAAGGTCACAGAGTTTAGGGGGCCAAAGTGATTTTAGGTTGTGAAGCCATGATCTGAGGAAGTTAATAGGTCCAAATAAAAGAAAGATGGCTAGGTAGGGTGGCAAAATACTTCAAGGTCATAGGGCCATGTGGCAAGGTTTGATAGTTGATTATAGTTGATTTGATGAGTTGGCATGTTGAGAACAAGTAGGTAGCTCTTTAATGGAAAATGGGGTCCTTTTGATTGCTTATAGCTTATCTTTTGGGTGTTCTCCATGCTTCTTCAATGTAGTTCCATTCTTCTCACCACCTAGTTCATTCATCTACCCAATCTAATTGGTTATGGCAGCCACTTCTATCTTCTCAAAGCTAGAATTTCATCTAAATATCAAATCTTATAGCATAGGGGTGTGTACCTAATCATGTTTTTTTTGCTCATTCATTATTGCTCCTTTGTAGTCTCAAATCTACCTAGTTAGAATTTGAACTCAATGAAACATCTGAGTTATGCTTAAACTCTATAAAAAGTAGTTTTAAATCTGTAGAAGGGGTTCAAGTTTTTTGCAAAAAGTAATCTTGTCATGATCTCGTAGGAGTCCTTCATACTTTTATGTAACTTAGTTATAACCAATTGGTGGAATGTTTTTGAGATACCTCAGAAGCTAGAAATAAAGGAGTTGTTCAAGACCCTTATTATGTTCATTTTTGTAGTGTAAGCTATTGATCTGATATACTCTTGTGATTTATTTTTGAGTCCCTAAGTTGTGTCTCAATCTTTATTTGCAAGTGAGGTTTAGAATTGCCATACAAGTTGCAAGTCATGACACTTGTGCATTTCCTTCAAGTTGTCAAATTGTGAATGCCATTATTCCCTTTAGCATCTCCTCTAAAGTATGTCCTTCTTATGAAATATTTATGTGTGAATGTCTTATGAGACCAATATTAAGCCACCCTTAATCATTTAGGAAAGCTCTATTTTTGTCCGCTCGACATTATTTTCATGTAAATGTTTGGTGCATCATCTTGGCCTTAGGTTTTAATTTCAAGTACTTCATCTATCCCTTTCCCTCCCAAGTTTGATTTTGTGTTTAAAGAAGCAAATAAGTAAAGCATCATAAGGAACTGGCATATAACCTAGAGATTCACTCCTACCTTTCATACACCCACTACTTCAAGAGTGTTTCCATGTTACTCAAAGTGACCAAATCTTAAGATCTAGTCAAACCACAACTTTTAGAGATAACAATTATTATTGTAAATTGGGTAACCCTCAAGGCGAACACAATAATTTGTTTTAGGACTTGGTATAAAGGAAGGATTATTTACTTGTTTAAAATCATCTAGTGTGGATATTTTTGTAATGCAAGTATGTGAACTTGTATGTGAGATCCAGTGAACCTGATAATGAATTATTTTTTATCAGAGAAGTGTTTGATGCTAATAAAGAATTGTATCTAGAAAAGAAGTTATTGTTCAATAATTTTGATATACCATTGTATTATTTAGTGAGGATGGTACTTAATCTATTTGGTTAGTGGGTTCATTTGTCTTCCTAAACAACTCCTAACATGGTTGGCACAACTCCTAATATGTAATGAATATATTTTATTGACTTCTAATAGGGTCCATCCTTTCATAAGGAACTTTTATATTAGTACATCATTTTGTGGGTACTATCCCCACCATAGTTTTTCATTTGATCAAGTGTTTCCCTAGTTAATAGATCTAGTGTTATTGTGTATGGTTATCTTTCTATGGTTTTTGCATCTACTATTTACATTTTTTAGAATTAATAAGGATATTAAGAGTTATTTTAATTACATACCCAATTCACCTCCCCTATCAATTATTTTGGTGTACTTTACTTTCTAACAATTGGTATCATAGCTTTAGGTCCTTGAAGGAAAATCTTAATAGCATAAGGAGATCTATGGTGTAGATGAAAGAAAGTCTAAAGTTTGGTGTAGTTGACTATTGTTAAGATCAACCATGAATAGAAATAACAATTACATTCAAATATAACCAATATCAAAAAATAATAAATCACATAGAAGAGAACACAAGACACAAGGATTGTAATCACTAGATAATAATAATATTGGACTTGTGTCATCATACATTATGAAATTCCAAACCCTAAGCCATTTAATACAAGCTTTTGCCACTTTAAAAATTAGGGCTATAATAAGTCATGCAATAGAAAAATAGTAGTCGACACCCTTTACAATAGTAGGGTCATTTTTAGTTTTGGGGGTTCTGCCCTCAAAAACCCTTTTGGGGGCACTCCCCTTGACCCCACCCTATACTACGATAGGGAACATACCTAGGGTGTTTCCTTAGGACCCCATCTTTGGGGTGTTGCCCCCAAAACCCTGTAGAAATGATCTAGGGGAAATCATGTCAATTAAACCTCTAAGTCTAATTAGGCTCCACATCACAAAAATCTCCCACTTGGAGACTGATCAGACTCTACAACATTAACTTCTCACTTAAAGACTAATCATAGCACCACTAAACTTGTAGCTCACACTAGAATATTAAACCACCCTGGACTCTATTGTTCATTTACTTTGTTCAATCTAGAAGACCAACTGAAGTTGAAGAGGAGTTCAACTTCTCCCTTCTTACTACCATGGTAAAAATATTTTCTAGATTATCATCTGTATTTATCTCCTCCAACTTTAGTTGCCCATCATCCAAAATTTACCAATGAAATGATATTGTAATTGTATGTGTTTTGTCTTTGAATGTAGAGAAAAATTCTTTGCAAGATGAATGGCACTCTGGCTATCTATAAACAAATAATTATTCCTATGTGGGTGCTCCAATTCTTCCATGAAGAACTCAAGCCATATCATCTCCTTGGTTGCATCTATAGCAGCAACATACTTTGCTTCTATAGTGGATAAAGCATTCACCTTCTATAACTAAGAAACCCAACTAATTGTTGCCCCACCAATAGTAAATGCATAACCTATAATACTTCACCTAGTATCAATATCCCCTACCAAATCTAAGTTAACATAGCCTTATAAATTAGTATAAGAGCCCCCAAAACATAAACACTTACTAAATATTCCTCTCAAATATCTAAGAATCCATTTAACTGCATTCCAACGCTACATCCTTAGATGACTCATATACCTTCTAACAACTTCCACTACATGTGCAATATTTGTTGGAAAGATGAACATTGATGATATTCCTATTTAGTAGTATTGCATAAACATGATTTGATCATTATTTTGATGATATGTTACATTCATGATTGTATTTTTCATCAGGGTAAACTTTAAGAAACCCCCTCTAGAAAATGATATAAATTATTGGTGAATCTTTCATTATTTTGAAAAACCAAATTATTTTTATCGATAGATCTCTCAATTTTTTATTTTAAATATTATTTACATTGGCAATTATTTTGAAATTGTAATTTTTGAGTAGATTGGTGAATCTCAATAATAATAGGAAGTTCGCTAATTGTCATGGAATATTACAAATTAAAATTGAACATGTTTTATCTCATGCAAATTCTGAGGATAATTACATTATATTTTAAATCAATAGTGAAAACTAAATATTGGTAATATATCCCTAAAGTAACTAATAATTATGATAATTATTGGTGAATTAATTTTAATTTCTTCTATAATATATAATATTTGGGTGAATCAAATCTAATCATGTATCAAATATTTTGGCGAATCTTTGAGTTTAATTTTTTTAATAAAATAAATTATTAAGTGATTTTAAATATTTTAGAACTAAATTAATAAAAATGTGGTGATTTAGGTTGCATTACATCTTAAATTATTATCCAAATTATTAGCAAAAAATTTCTAAAATTCACAAAATTATGAATATTCACCACTAAAAAATACCATATTTATCATTGATGTCAACATAGCAGTTTTCTATGGTAATTGAAAAAAGAACGATGGAAAGATCAAATTTGTACGGATAAATCATTGAGTATTCTCACTAGTGATGCTAATGGGAGATACTACTAAGTGTCTAGCATATGTAGCTAACCTCAGGTACAAAAGATATTAAGTTTGAAAGAAGCTATACAAGTTTTCGTGAAGATTGTTCTCAAATAGAGTATACAGAAGCATGTTTTGGTAAACTTATTATATCTCTTAGTAGAGTTGTTATTTTGAAGAAGAAAGGTTAAAGACATGTAGAATACATGTTGGAGATGACGTGGCTAAGCTTTCTCATCATATATTACACATATTGAAAGTTATTCAAGTTACAAGGTGACAGATTGATGTTATCACTAATTATAATGTGTTTTTAATGAGGACCTATAATGATTAATTGAGAAGTTGTAATAGCTAACCCAAGGAATTGTTTTATGGACTCAGTATAAAGGAAGGATTTTTTCCTTTGTTATGTATGAATGATTGTTTGAAGCATGAAGAGCATAATAGAAGAGAAAAAAGTTGATATGGAAGGATAAGAAGAGCAAAGCGAAGTTGGAGAAAACTGCATTGTCGATGTTTTATTTTAAGATCCAAGGTTTGATTTTTGGATCTAAGGTTTGTGAGTTGGTCTACAAGGCCTGATAGTGATTGGTCCAATTGAGAAGATAGAGGAAATAAGATAAAGCATAGTATGAACAATTATTCTATAAGGAATAGTTAAGAGATTAGTTGGATAGTGAATTTTAGTGATCTTGCCCCATAAGTTGTTTGGACAGTGGATTCTTTTGTCTTCTACAACTCCTAATAGGGTTGGAATCTCCTAACAAGTATTCAAAGTCTCCAAATAGGGACTCTTATGTACTGAATGTGTTTATAGACTCCTAATAGGGTTCATCCTCTAACAAGGACTATATATATTAGTATATCTTTATGGGCATCATTCACACCAAGGTTTTCCCTTTGATCAAGGGCTTCCCTAGTTAACAAATCCAGTGTAATTATGTATGTGCATATTGTTATAGTTGATGTTTACTTTGATTGAATGGTTAAGATTAATTAAGGTTGATAAATGTTTTAATTGCATAACTAATTCACCCCACCCCCCTCTTAGTTATCTTGGTGGACTATTATTTTTAACAATTGGTATCAGAGTAGCAAGTCCTTGAAGATAAAGTTTAATAGCTTTGGGAGATCAGTAGTGAGTTATTTTAGAAAAAATAGTCCTAAATCTAATAAAGAAAATTTTGACACTCAGAAGATGGAGATTCTTGGTGGTAGATCAAAATTGTGTACAGAATTGAGCAATGATTTTTTGGATAAAGGCACAAGTAAAGATAGATCTAGATTTGAAGAAGACGTGAAGATCAAGGAAGGTATTAATTTAGTTATGAAAAGAGAGCCAGAAGGTATGAAATTTTTTTCTTGTTGGAAATGTAATGAGTTTGGTCATTTTTCATCTACATGCTCTAAGAGAGTAAGAAAAACTAGAAAGAGTTTTCTTTCTGATGAAGATGAAGAATTTAAAGCTAGTGTGGAAATATTCTTGAATGATTCTGATAATGAGCTTGAATTGATTAGGGAAAAGAAACTAGTAGAAGAGATGGCCTTGGTAACTATTTTTTATGATTTTGAAGAAGAGGATAAGTTTGGAATTAATAGACAAAATGAAGTATTCTTTGAGATTAGCAACAATTTGGAGAATGAAGGTGAGCAAAGGCAAGAACAAAGTTCAGAACCTAGAACAAAGCCAAGAGTTGAGATAACAACTCCTATTTCTAGTAAGAAAATGAAAAAGAATCATCCACTAGAGTATATCATCGGTAGCAAAGATAAATGTGTGATGAAAAGAAGCAGAATCAATAAAGAACTATGTCTAATATCTCAACTAGAACCAAAGAATGTAGATGAGGCATGCAAAGATGACTATTGGAAGCAAGCTATTGAAGAAGAATTGGATCAAATAGTGAAGAATAAAATATGGGAATTGGTCCCTAGACTGCTAGTAAGGTTATTCTTAGCCTATGCAACACATAAGAAATTCAAAGTGTATCAGATGGATTTCAAGTCAACATTTCTGAATAAAGAACTTGAAGAAGAGGTATACATAGAACATCCTAAAGGTTTTCCTTTAATAGATGACAAGGACATGGTTTGAAGATTGAAGAAAGAATTGTATGGCTTAAAAAAAGCACCTAGAACCTGGTATGCAAGGTTGGACAAGCATTTGATGAAACTTGGATTTAGTAAAGGTATGGCAGATAGTAATCTATACTGAAAAGAAATAGATGATGGATTGATGATTTTGGTAATATTTGTTGATGATATCATATTTGGAGGAGATGATAATGAAAGTGACAAATTTGCAAAAGAAATGAAGAAGGAATTTGAGATGAGCATGATAAAGGAAATGAAATACTTCCTAGGACTACAAATTGTATAGGATAAAGAAGGAATCTTTATTTCTCAAACTAAGTATTTGAAAGATATATTGAAAAGGTTTGGTTTGGAAACATGTAAACTAGTTGGCACACCTATAA
Source organism: Cupressus sempervirens (assembly GCA_028749045.1). NCBI lineage: Eukaryota > Viridiplantae > Streptophyta > Pinopsida > Cupressales > Cupressaceae > Cupressus > Cupressus sempervirens. Next base: position 795,452,030 of record CM053793.1, read on the forward strand.
TAACTAGACACAAGTTATCTACAAATGATGAGACAACTATTGTTGAGCAGAAGAAGTATAGACCTATGATTGGAAGATTGCAATATCTAACTCACACAATGTTGAATATAGTGAATGCAGTTGGAATTGTTGCAAGATTTCAAGTTGATCCTAGAGAAGCACATTATGCAGTAGTTAAAAGCTTATTTAGATATCCAAAGGGAACACCAAAGTTTGGATTGTAGTATGGCATAACTAATGATTTCACTTTATATTCTTATATTGATGTTGATTGGGCAGGAAATATGGATGACAGAAAGAGCACCAATGGTGGAGCATTTTTTCTTGGAGGAAGATTGGTCTCTTAGTTAAGCAAGAAGCTAGATTGTATCTCATAGAGTACAGTAGAGGTAGAATATGTTGAAGTAGCAAACAATTGTAATCAAGTTGTTTGGATGAAGCAGATGCTAAAGGATATAAGGATAGAATTCAATGAACCTATTGTCATACATTGTGATAACACAAGTGCAATGAATATGTCTAAGAATTCAGTGTTACATTCTAAGACTAAGCACATTTTTATAAAATATCACATGTTGAGAGAGGATGTAGTGGAAAAGGAAATTAGATTGTATTATGTAAGCACCAAAGAGAAAATTGTAAATATTTTCACCAAGCCTCTTCCCAAAGAAACTTTTGAGTATTTGAGAGGGATGCTAGGGGTTATGCCCCTACCTACATCAAAGTAGATAATGCAAGAGTTCATCAGTCTAGTGATACAGAGCACTATTTCTTTTCTAGATTGAATGCTAGTGCTTCTTATATGGGGGAGTATGTGATGGATAGAGTCATCTAAGACTCTTGATAGATGTTGTTTTGAATAGTGTCTTTGGACACTTAAGCAAGTCAAAGATTGTTGTTGTAGTGATAGATGGTTGCTAAAACCTTTGACATTGATGTCAATGGGGAAGGGATTACAACATGAAAAATATTTTGATATAGAGCACATTGAGGTATATCATTGTAAAGAAGCATATATGATTGATGAAGAGGATTTGAAAAGAAAGGACAACAGGTTTTAATAGTTTGTATTATTGGAACTAGATGTTTATCATCTATGTTGTCATCAATGCCAAAGAGGGAGATTGTTGGAAGCATGAATGCTGATGATATTCCTATGGGAGATTATTGTAGAAACATGATTAGATCATTATTTTGATGACATGTTACATTCATGACTGTATTTTTCACTGATGTCAACATAGTAATTTTTTGTGGTATTTGACAAAAGAATAGCAGTAAAGATCAAGTTGGTATGAAAAAATGTTGAGTATTTTCACTAGTGAGATTAACGGGAGATACTAATAAGTGTATATCATATGCAGCTAACCTCGGGTGTAAAATATATTAATTTTAGAGGAAGTTATGCAAGTTTTGGTGAAGAGTGTTTTGAGATAGAGTTTACAAAAGCATGTTATGGTAAACGTGTTAGATCTCTTAAAAGAGTTGTTATTCTAAAGAAGGAGGGTCACAGCTGTGTAGAATACATGTTGGATATGATCTGCTAAGCTCACTCATCATAATATTAAATGTACAAAAAGTTATTCAAGTTCCAAGGTAATAGATTGATGTTATTGCTAAGTATAATGTGTTCTTAATGAGGTCCTATAATAATTAATTGATAAGGTGTAATAGTTGATATAGGGAATTATTTTATGGACTTGATATAAAGGAAGGACATTTTCCTTTGTTATGTATAAACGATTGCATGAAGCATGAAGAGAAAAATAGAAGAGAAATAATTTGATATGCGAGGATAAGCAGAGCAAAGCAAAGTTGGATAAAACTCTATTGCCAAGGTTTTATTTTAAGATCTAAGGTTTGATATTTGGTTTTGAGATTTGTGACTTGGTCTACAAGGTATGCCAGTGATTAAACTAGTTGATGCGATAGAGGAAAGAGGATAAAGGATAGTACAAACAATTATTCTATAAAGAATAGTTGAGAGATTAGTTGGATAGTGAAGTTCAGTGGTCTTTCCCTAGAAGCTATTTGGACAGTGAGTCCATCTGCCTTCTATAACTCCTAACAGGGTTGGCACAACTCCTAATAGGATTGGAATCTCCTAACATGGATTCAAAGTCTCCTAATAGGGACTCTTATGTACTAAATGTGTTTATAGGCTCCTAATAGGGTCCATCCTCTAACAAGGAATATATATCAGTATATCTTTGTGGGCATCATTCCCATCAAGGTTTTCCCTCTAATCAAGGGTTTCCCTAGTTAACAAATATGGTGTAATTGTGTATGTGCATCTTATCATGGTTGATGTTTACTTTTATTGAATGGCTAATATTATTTAAGGTTGATAAAATGTTTTAATTGGATAACTGATTCACCAACCCCTTCTTAGTTATCTTGGTGGACTATTATTTCTAATAATATCTGGCTCCATACATACCATAGCATACATCAAACTTCCTATAACTAAAGCATAGGGTACCTTTGACATTTTTTCCTCCTCTTCCTATGTCTTGGGACACATCTCCTTTGTTAATTTTAAATAACCAGGTAAAGGTGTGCTAACAACTTTAGCATTGTCCATAAAGAGATGTTGCAACACCTTCTTAATATAATCAACTTGAGATAATGTTAATTTTTTGTTTTTTAATCTCTACAAATTTTCATACCAAGGATTTTATTTGATGTCCCCAAATATTTAATAGTAAATGAATGTGCTAACTATCATTTCAGCCTCTTAATGTGCTTCATATTAGACCTAGTTACAAGCATGTCAACAACATATAAACATAAAATAATGTAGCTATCATCATCTAACCTCTTAAAATAAACACAATGGTTAGAATGACATTGACTATAACCATGTTCATTCATAGAACTATCAAATTTAATATACCATTTTTGAGGTGCTTACTTCAAGTCATATAAACTTTTATTCAATTTGTAGACTAATTTTTCCTTACCTTTGACCTCAAATCCCTATGGATGTGTCATATATATCTCTTCATCTAAATCATCATGAAGAAAGATTATTTTAACATCAAGCTATTCCAAATAAAAAATTTTAGTAGCCGTAATATTTAAAATAGTATGAATAGAATTCATTTTAACCACAAAAGAAAATATCTCATCAAAATCAATGCTCTTTTCTATGCAAGTTCTTTTACAATTAACCTAGCTTTAAATCTTTTCTTACCTCCATCCTCTCGTTTCAACCTGTAAACCCATTTATTCAGTAAAGCCCTTTTACCTACATGAAACTTGAATAAATCCAAATTCTTATTTTTTAGCAAAGGGGCCATTTCTTCTTTCATTATAGCCTCCCATTGAATCTTTATATCCACCTACATAGCTTTATCGTAACATTTAGGTTCACCAACATCAACTAGTAAAATAAAGTACAAATAGGGAGAAAGTATTTATGGAGGTCTACTTATCCTTGTTGAATTTCTAACATTCACTGGGGTGTGTGGTAGTTGTTGTTGTGGTTGTTGCAGAGCATGAGGGACTAATGGAGCATCTTTATTTTGAGTATTATCCAACACTACATAATCATTTTCTTTCTTCTTATGTTGCTGCAATAGATCTATGTACAACACTTTCTCATTGAATATGATATCCATGCTTCTTACAATTTTATGATTTCAAAATCTCAAAGCCTATAATAAAATTCATTGATGCCATATCCAAAAAATAAACATTTCTTTGACTTAGCTTCTAGCTTGGTTCTATTTTTAGAATTAATATGTGCAAATGCTTCACAACCAAAGGTTTTTAGAAAAGACTAACTCACCTTCTTACTAGTTCATACTTCATTAGGAATACCAAAGTCCAAAGGAGTAGAGGGACCTCTACTAATCAAATATATAGTAGTATTGATAGTCTCCTCCTATATCTTTAAGGGTAACCCAACATGCAACTCGCTGCTCCTTGTGCACTCCATTATTGTCATGTTCATGCATTTAGCCACTCCATTTTCTTTTGGAGTCCTCAAAATAGTTTTATGTCTATGAATACCATTATAGGAACAACTGAAGGATTTGAGCAATATGCAATAAAAATCCATAACGTCATTGAATACCTGCATGTAAAAACCTATCACAGAGAAGGAAAAGACAAGAAGAGACGAGAGTTTTCTCTAAAAATATATAAATTTATTCTTAAAGAATGAAAAGATACAAGATAATTACAAATGATCTATCCTTATAGAAGGAGATCAAAACTTGAAAAGGGTAACCTAAAAGGTAAATTCTATTTCATAATTACTAATTAATTATTAAATATGAATGAAAAAGGTACATAAAGTGAAATCTTAAGAAGGGAGAAAAGTTAATTTAATTAATGAAATGAAATTAACCTTTTTCTCTAACCCCCCCCCCCCCCCCCCCAAGATGAGCAACAATGTAGCTAAAAATGATGCAATGTTAAAACAAAACTTGGGTCCAATCAACAAGGCCTAATAAGGAACCCAATCACAACCAAATCTCTATGAAATAGAAAAATAGAGAAAAACTAATGAAAAAAATTCTACTCCAAAAAGAGATAGCTAAAAACCTAGCGAAGGACTGTAGAAGCTTCCAACTAGAGGATTGTTCCAAAAAATAGGAACAAAGAGAAATCATCAAGAAACATCATTGAAACATGAAGAAGTCATAAAGCTCTATCAAAAGTAACTGTTGATCCAAAGAACCTCCACTGAAATAGAATCTGACCAGGTAGAGAAGGCCATAAAATACATTGAATTAGGAGGCACATAAAAGAAAATAACCAAACTTGAAGATACAAATGACATGAAATGCCAAAGCCAAAAGAGTTGATCAATCGAACCAAGGAACCATGACAAACAACATAATAACCCCCCAATACTGACAAGGGTGAGGTGATAGCAAACTAAGAAAGGGAGACAATAACTCCTACATAAAATAAAGAACAAAGAATATCAAGAGTGAGGAAGTGGTACAGACACCTATAAAGGCATATATCATCGACACATCATGAGGCTAATGTCATGGAATGGACACTCACTTGACAAAGGAAGATGGCACTAAAAGGAAAACAACTATCCCCCCATGGCACTTGATAATGTAGTGCAAGCACAATAAGTCATAATGATGAGAAATATCCCAAATTGTAAGGAGTGGCACTCAATCTTAGTGTGTTTACATAAGCATGCTTACAAATGATATCAACAATGATCAAAAAGGGCATATAACTCTTATAGTAGATAGTACAGTCCAAAAGTAGAAATCCCATGCCACAAAAATAATTCCTAGACCTAAAACACCCAAGATATCCACCATAGTACAATAAAAAAAACTATAACAGAAAGAGCTTAGAGTAGAATCTAGAAGATAAACTAGCATTTCTAGAAAGAGAACTAAATAATCTTTCCAAAAATATAATATTTCTTAAAAATAGAGTTGGGATGCTCAAGATATGTCCTCCAAAGAGAAAAAAAAAACACATAGCTTTGACTTCCCAAACAAGAAACCAAATTGTATCAAAACTGAATGATTCTTTCACCCAAAAAATGGCCTTGGAACTAGTTTTCCAATGATATCTTGTTTGCCAAAAATGGACTCCATATGCTTAAGATACATCCAAACAACCAACAACTGGTCAAAAAGGACCTAAGGGCATGTAGGTGGGATGATGTAGTGTTGATGTCATGCTAAGTCAATGGGTTTCTACATTAAAATTGATGGCCTAGGGGCTATCATATCAAAAAAAGACTACCACATGGCATGATACATGGCATCCATGTGGCATGTGGGTCCTACTACTACTATGGCACCTAACATGTGGTAGGTGTTGACGTGATGTTAGTACCATGTGGTAGGTGTTGAAGGTGCCACATAAGTGGTGGTTGGTTGGATGGCAGCAAAGCCATTGGCAATGGAGCCATGGTGGCAAAAGTTGACGAAGTAGTGGCTAGGTGGGGCTCGAGATGAGCAGTAGCTATAGGAAGGATGTATGTGCCGTAAATAAATTCGAGACCAAAAAAGACCATCAGGGGCTAGAAGTTGGTAGTGATGCCCTATCATGCTAGAAAACACTTCTACAGTGCTAGAGAAGGGATCTGCACACTAGAAAATGGCCTACAGCTTGATTTTTTCAATTTTTTTAAATTTTTTTTGGAAAAATTGTCTTGGTTTGCAAGTAGAGGTTGTATGACTCTACTATGTAGAAAAATTGCCTCCCAAATCAAAGTTGTCAAAAAATTCTTTCTAAATCTAACCATGAGGTTGGTTTGGCCTCAAAGTCCTCTAAATTTTAGAGACCCCCCTATTTTCACAAAAAAATATACCCCAAAAATACCAAATTTGATCTATCAAGCCCTTATTCTCCTTTTTCTCCAAATTCTAAACAAGCTATAGTAGATCTAGTTGTGATACCATGAAGGATTTGAGCAATATGTAATACAAATCCACAAAGCCCTCGAATACCTGCATGTAAAAACTTGTCACAAAGAAGAAAAAGACAAGAAGAGGCGAAGGTTTTCTCTAAAAATATGTGAATGTATTCTCAAAATATGAAAAGATACAAGATAATTACAAATGATCTATCCTTATAGAAGGAGATCAAAACCCAAAAAGGGTAATCTAAAAGGTAAATGTTATTTAATCATTTTTATTTAATTATTAAATATGAATGGAAAAGGTGCATAAAGTGAAATCTTAAGAAGGGAGAAAAGGTAATTAAATTAATTAAATTAAATTAATCATTTTTTTCTAACAATAATAATTTTCAAATTATCTGCTCAAATACTCACCACCAGTATCAGATCTGAGACATTTTAGCTTTTTACCAATCTCATTCTTAACCAAGTATTTTCATTACTTAAAATTTACAAATATATTAGATTTTTGTCTAAGGAAATAAACCCATACTTTTTTAGTTGCATCATCAACAAATATAACGTAATAGTGAGATCCACTAAGAGAAGATACCTAAGCTAGTCCCCATACATATGTATGCACAAGCTCTAATTTCTCACTTTTCTTTTCCTTCCCACTCTTCACAAAACTAAGTTTCTTTTGTTTTTCATACACACAACTTTCACAGTAATCCATACTGACACATTTTAGACCTGGTAAAACTTTATTTGGAGAAATTAATTTCATACCTTTCTCACTGATGTTCCCAAGTCTATAGTGACATAGCATTGTATCAAAATCCATAGCATATGTTTGTTCTCCCTGCTCAACTACAGCAACTGTTCCTAAACATTCATTTTTCTTTGAAATAATTAAAGTAGAAGGAATAGTATGACCTATACGAAGATATAAGGTGTCTACTTTCACACCTTTTTCTACTAAAAGGGAACCTTTTGAAACCTTCCAATTGTTATCATTAAAAGTAACTATGCAACCCTCATCATCAAGTTGCCCTACTAAAATAAAATTCCTACTTTGCCTTGGAACATGTCTTACCTCATGTAGTAGCCAATGATTCCCATTCTGCAACTCAATCTTATATTTTCTCTTTCCAACAATCTAATAGGGTTTATTATCCCCCAAATAAACAAGCCCAAAATCCCCTTGGATATAATCAATAAAATAACCTCTATGGGGTGTAGCATAAAACAAAGCCCTGAAATCTAAAACCCAAGAATCATCAACACTTTCTAAGGAAAGAAGCAAAGAATCCTCTTCATATTTATTACTTAGCAAATTTTCTTCCTTGTTTCCATCTTTTTTTTTCTCCTTCATTATTCTTTTGAGTCCAACAATATTTCTTCTTATGCCCTGGTTTTCCCAATACCAGCAATCTCTTGGTCCTCTAGATTAAGACCTCTTCCACTTTGATTTTCCTCCTGATTTCCCACAGATTTTAGAAGTTTTTCCTCTTTGAGTTTTTCTACCTTTGATTTGTGCATTCAAAGCACTTCCTAATGTAGATCCACCTAAGGTTTTCCTATGAGTTTTCTCACTCAAAATAACACTAATCATATCATCAAATTTTAGGGTATTAGATCCAAAAATAGTATTACTCACATCAATTACCAAGATATTCCATCTTTCAGGCAAAGAACATAAAATTAAGGGCGCCCTAATTTCTTCATCAAATTTAAAATTCATAGAAGATAACTAACTAGTAACTATATTCAACTCATTTAAATGATATACAATAGATCCACCTTCTGTCATCTTCATATTAAATAAACATTTCATAAGAAATACATTGTTTGAAGTGGAGGGTTTTTCATATAGTTTTTCTAGGGTTTGCATCAACTCTTTTGTTGTATTCAATTTTGTAATGTTAAATGTCACTAATGGTGCTAACCATAATTGAATACTTCCATGTTTCTTTCTATATAAAATCTCATTGTCCTCATCTATCATAATTCCCTATTTTTTCTATTTTCCTTCCAATGGCTTCCATAAATCCTTCTGATAAAGAAGGTCCTCTATCTGTATTTTCCATAACTAAAAGTTATGCCCATTAAAATTATCAACCTTAATCTTACCCTCATCTACCATCGCTCCTACTCAACCATGAAACCTTCCTATAGAGGATAGCCAAAAACAAAATGATGGCAGTCTAGCTCTGATACCACTTGTTAGGATCAACCACAAATAGAGATAAAAATTACATGCAAATATAACCAATATAAGAAAATAATAAATTGCATAGAAGAGAACACAAGACATAAGGATTTAATGTGGTTCGCCCAATCCCTGGGCTACATTCACTAACAAGTGTAATATTATTATTAGTATCTAGTTATTACAATCCACAATATCTTATAGCGCAATACTACTACAAGAAGCTACAATATTATCATACATTATGAAATCCCTAACCCTAATCCATTTTATACAAGATTTTGCTGCTTAAAATTAGGGCTAGAATAATTCATCCAATAGAAAAATAGCAATTGACACTCTTTATTATAGTATGGTCATTTTTGGCTTCGAGGGTGCTACCCCCAAAAAACCTTGTAGGGGAATTACCCTTCAACCTCACCATGTACTACGACAGAGCGCACCTAGGCTGACCCCATCTTAGGAGTGTTTCCCCCAAACTCTCATAGAAATAATCTAGGGGAAACTACATCAAATAAACCTTCAAGTCTAATTAGGCTCCACGTCACAACAACTATGATAGTTGGAAAGAAAATATGAAGATACATTTGCAATGCATTAGTCCAAATAATTAGTTGATTACTAAGAGTAAAAAGGATGTGATTGAAGAGAAGCATCTTGAAAGTTGTGATGAAGCTTAAAGTGATGTAAAAATAATCTTACTAGAGAAGCACTATTATCAACTCTTCTAAAATTCACTTAGGTAAAGACTTTGAGATTAGCTCATGTATTTTGGATTGCTTTTCAAGTTACAATTGAAGGTGGTGATCATTCTTAGAAGGTTAGACTACAAAATTGGGTATGCATGTATCAAGATGCTAAGATGATGTAAGATGAATCTATAAGAAATTATTTTGATAGTGTTGTCAATTTGGATTTTGGATTGTGCCTATAACATGATGTAGAATCTAGCTATCCTACTGAAACTTGGAAACTCTCTCGGGTCGTGGGCTGTCCTAAAATTAGAGATGAATCTCTGGAAGCTAGGCTGATTCGTAAATAGTGATCACCTAAAACTTAAATTATATGCAGGAAAAGGGATGAGAAGCAAATGAAAAATAATGAATACTAACCTAAATGAGGTGATACATCAATGATTTTTTATGTAACTTTAATCAAGTCAACACAAATTATGTAAGATATAAATGATTCATTATACTCAGACAAATATGAAACTACAAAAGTGATTCTATGCAAGGACCCAAAATCTTCTACTTTGAAAGGAAAACCTAAGCTTTACAATTTTTCTGCAAAAAGAATAAGGACACAAACAAAGACCTAATCACACATATCAAGATTTAAACCTATAATAAGGAATATAACTTAAATGAAGGGTGAACATAACATGAAAGTAAAAAAATCCACAATGCTATGCAAGAATCAATGAGAAGAAACTGGTGAATTTATATAATCAATGCTAAAAAACCTCTACTACAAATTGCTCTTACAATCAACTCAAAATTTTCAATGTGCAAAAATCTAAATCCAAAAGAAGATCCTCATAATGAGGTGAATGTATAATAAGTGGAGCTCAAAACACTAATTTAGATTTTAGAATCATGCATAGAAAAATAAGTCAAAATTGATCCAAACTATGAAGAAGTCCCTAAAAATTGCTCTCAACCACCTGTCCAATTGATAGCTAACTAGAAAACTACCTCTAACTCCTCAAAATCATGCATAAAACCTTAACTCAGATTTTAAAATCAACCCAAAAATATATCATGTAAAACTCATTAAAAATATGCAAAGTATGCATAAAACAGGCTTCTAAAATGAACTACATGCAAAATTGGTCTTAACTACTCCATATATTGCCAAAAATAGCACTAAAGTGCTCCATCACTACATGTAATGTTTACTTAACTCAAACAATCTACTACATGTAATGTTTACTTAACTCAAACAATCTATCTCTACTAAAAATAGAACTCTTTGCCTTTACATGAAAGACTTAACTAAATATCACTTTGGATCTTAAAATAGACTCCCAGCTTTGTATTGCTTCAATTTATTCTTTCTCCCTTTTATAATAATTAATAATAACAAAGGCTTTATAATTATAGTTATTTGATATACTAATTTTACAATATTTATACCAATATTCTTCTTTTATTATATTTATCAATATTAACATGTTTAATAATCAATATTATTAATTTTATTAATTTTTTAAACATGTTAATATTGATAAATATGGGAAAATGGGAGTATAATAAAGAATTTTTATAAAAAATTATATATATCAAATGATAAAAATAGAACTTCATTTGATATGTATAAAAATTTATTAAAAAATGTTTTATAATTTTAACACAAAAAAGCTTTCATTGTGGACCCAAAATATTATGCAATATGGTAAAGAGGTTATCAAAAGGAAAATGAAAAATCATTCTCAACATCTTGAATTGAGAAGATGGGAGAAAAGAGTAAGGTTAAAACCCTAGCCACCATGGGAGCTTATCCTTGCAATTTTCTATTATTTTCTTCTTACTTCATTATGGACACTATTCTTAGTTTTTCCTATCTTCATGTTGTTTCATGTGGTTGTTGATGTGCAAGTTGCTGGTGTATTTGCGTTCATTGTGGCTTTATTTCATCTAGTTGTGACTCCATTCTCTTCATGGACTTTGGGTCTTTGCTCTTTTATGGTGTGGCTTTCTTCCATTCACAAGTTCCTGCTAGTTATGGGCATGAGCTTCTTTTATGGCTAGATGTCTGGCATTTTTTTTAGCCTCCTTTCTTCTCCTTGTGGTGGTTATGGTTCAACTTTTTCTTCTTATTTCTTGATATTCACTGCTAGCTGCCATGAGTTAATGGTATTTGTAAGTGCGTGAGCTACTGGGTTTTACTATTGTGACTCCATTTCATGATTCTGTTGTTAATACCATGAGATTATCTCCATTTTGTGGTTCTTATGACTTATGGATTTATGGCTTTCTTTCTCATGAGTTTATTTGCTAGTTATGGATGTCTTATCTATAGTGTTCCACATTTTTCTCTCCAATTCATGACTCCATTTCATATTTATAGGTTTATGACATGAGCTATGATACTGTGAGATACTTTTTTGATGATGGCATAGGTTCCATTCACCTTGCTTTGCAATTTTCTTGGTGTTGGAGTTACAATCTAGGTTCTATGATTTTGTAGCTTCATCACTACTTCAAGGGGTTTCTTGTTGGGTTGTTATATTGGATGCCATGAAGGTTTGATGTTGTGATCTCCTCTTATGGCTAGATACCTTGACTTTCTTTGAGGGTTTAATGATTACTCTTTTGTAAGCTCTTCTACCTCCATTCTCATCAAGCTATGATGACTATGATGTAAATTATTTGTTGTTGATTATCTTCCCTACTATAGCTATTATAGTTGAATACTTTTCATAGCATGAATATTTACATCCCATTGTTATATTGGATGCAGTTTTTGAAAATACTTGCTTATTCTAAATTTACTTTCATAGTCTGTTGTAATATATTGTGCCTACTCGATGATGGAAATCTTTATTTTTTGTAGCATCTTCTCCATTTCTCTTATTGCTACATATGCCATGAGGGTTGTATTCTATCTTTAATAAACATGATAGCAGCGTCCCTATCCTTGAGTAATTGCAAGTAATTTGATTTTATCTTTTATCAGATCCACTATTAGCATATGGGATGGTACTATAGTAAGAATCCTCTTTTCTCCCTTTGCCGTGCTTTTTATATGTTTGGCTTCAAAATATTGTATTGAAAATATTCTTGCTGTTGACATGAAATTTGTAATTTATTTCCCTACATTGTATCTCATTCACTTGTATGCTCATATACTAAATATCTAATTTTGAATGACCACAACCATCTTTCTATTTATGTTGTAGCTTTTTGCCTATTTCACTTATTTTTTTTTTCCTAAATGTTATCTTCTCTATTGTACATGCTTGAAAACTTTATCCTTGACTGCAGACTTGTAGGCTTCCAATCCCTCCATGATTCAACTAAAAGGTTTCATACCTGTAACATATGTATATCTCTTTGACATTCTCCTCGTGTCTTCAGTCTTCTTCTATGAATCAACTAGAAGGTCCCATACTTTTATTTTACATATTCCCCCTCAATAGTCTCCCCATGTCATTAGTCTTCACCTCTACATGACTTGACCAGAAGGTTTCATGCTTTTAGTTTATGTGTGTCCCTTCAATAGTATCCTCATTCCTTTAGTCTTCACCTCTACATATCTTAGTTGAAAGGCTTCATGTGTGTAATTTATGCAATATCCTTCAACAAACTCAAACTTCATACCTTTATCTACACATCAAACAAACTTATTAGCATAAAACCTACTTTGCTTTCAGGTCTCTCTCTTGCCTTCACATCTTTTAATGTAGTTATCTAAATAACCATGTTGTAGGAACACTAAGTAGTGTAGAGATAATTGGAAATATTTCCATTGCTAGTTCATATGAACTGACCGTCCTCTTTTTTTCATTTTTGCAAGAATATTCCCAAATGGAGATGTGGGCTCAAACCTTCAACATTCAGAACAACGATCCTTCTATTTAGGCAATGGACCTATCTTAGTATAAAGGAAAGCATAACATAGCAATTTAGGAGGTATGTTAAATTTGAAAAAGGTAGAATAGCATAAATTATTGCAAAAATTAAAACTTGTGGAGGATCTAAATCTAAAGATGAAGTTATATAGAAGATATTGAAAACTTTGACACATGTATATAGATAGACAACACAAATGATAGAACAAGTTATTCCCTTATCACCAAAATTAATAAGAGAAAATCTTCTTGGGGGATTATAGTCAATAGAAATGTGGATGAGACAATATGGAGAATTACCTAATGTTGAAAATACTTTCAATGCATTGAGTGTTTAGCCTGTATTGACAAGGAGTACAAGTACAAGTGGAGATTATGCCAGTAGTAGTCCAAAAAAATATGAAGAAGAAAAGAATATTGAGGAAGGACTTGCACTTCTTAAAAAAATTGAACCTAAAGATAAAATCTTTAAATGTTGGACTTATAATGAATATGGTTATTAATCTTAAGTGTCTTTAAAAAGTAAGAAAGACTACAAATCACTACAAATCAAGAAAGGCTAAATGATGAGGATGAACTAAATGCTAAGGTAGAAGAATTCTTGAGTGAACATGATGATGAAATAGGATTTTTTTCTATTAAGGAAGAAAGCCCTAAAAAGAAGAAGTTAGAGAAGAAAAAGAATTAGTATCATAAGTTGAAAAGAAAAAATGTAATTGGATAATTGATATTGGCTAGTCTCATCACATGAGTAGAGATATGAATAAGTTTGTTGAATTTAATAGCTATGATGGACGAATTGTTAGAGTTTGAAATAATGTATCCTATCATATAAAAGGAAAAGGATCTATTACACTTGATAAAAAGACAAACACTGATGATGTTTACTTTGTTGATGGTTTGAAACATAATCTTCTTAGTGTTGGACAACTAATGGACAAGGAATATCAATTACAATTTAGCAAGAATATTTGTATTATCAAATACAAAGATGGCACATCGATTGGTATCATTACAAGGACTGTGGACAATTGGCTAAGAGAGATATATAATTATTGTAATTTATGGAAACACATGATGTACATGCTCACAGAAAACCTCGAAAATAAAGATACTTAGTGTATGGTAATCAAAAAATTGTCCAAGTGTAGAATTTGGTTTACAGTAGTATATTGTTCTATCTATAACTTGTTGATGACATCATATTATGACTAGAAAAGTTAGATGGAGATAGTATACATGTTGATGATGATGTGTATAACCTCAAAAGTTAGTATGGACTATACAAAATAGAGATAATCATGTTTTAGTGAAACGAGATAGTGGAATTGAAGGAAAGGATTATTTTGTTCACAAGATAATCACTTGTCCAATTAGGGCCAACATCCTAGATGTTTACTCTAAGTTAGAAAAGTGGATTGTGGTCTTAGTTGACCTAGCAGAAATTTGTGTAAAGGCATGGTATCTATGCAAAGGACATCTTGCAATGAGAAGTGTGATTGCAAGTGTTATCTTGTAATTATGATTATATGAAAGCTTTTGTGAAAGCGATATATATGAAGTTTTGTAAAAGCTATTTTTTGATTTGAGATCAAGCTAAAGATCAGAGATCAGTCAAGGAAGAAGTTACAGTCTGATTACTTGTTTGGGTAGTGAGCTCTTCTTGTAATTAGAAGTGCATGTTTGGGTAGTGGTCTCATCTTGCATTCTCTATACCACAACTCCTAACAAGGTTAGGATCTCCTTACAATGATTCAAAGTCTCCTAATAGGGACTTCTTATACTAAATTTTCTCATTGACTCCTAACAGGGTACATCCTCTAAAGAGGAACTTATATATCAGTATATTATCTATTGGGTATCATCCCCACCAGTGTTTTCCCTTGCCTAGGGTTTCCCTAGTTAACAAAATATGGTGTTATGAGTTATCTTTGTGAATTGTTATTGTTATTGTTTAGCATTACTTTATTGCTTTGTTATGCATGGTTTGAAGTAAGAAATAATATCCAATTGGTGACTAAAGCTTTTAGATTACTAATCCACACCACACCCCCCCACCCCCTCAGTAATCTCTATTTCTAACAATTGGTATCAGAGATGAGTGAGACTTGTTCAAATATCATTTCTACCATAAGCTAGACACAAATGACTGGACATAGATCATATTGTGTAGGATACATGATGGAAAAATATGGATGCAAGATAATGTAATTGAGTAAACAATTTATAAACAAGGTAATGTACCTATAGGTGAGAAAATGGTCAAGAAGAAAGTGGAAATTTATACTAAAGCAGTATATAATGGAAAGGCTATGGTGATCAGCACCATCAAGCAAGATGATGTAAGAATTTTAAGTAGAATCATTGCCTATTTTGTATGTGCAAGCTCAAAGATTGATGAACTTTCAGCTAGATTCATCTATGTAGCTTATAAGATATGTGTAGAAAAGGAACAAGTGAATCTTAGTGAAATTCTAAGTATGCAACTCATAGAGAACCTAGAAAATATAAAGAGGACAAAGAATGGTGTGTTTAGATTTCAGTCATTGATCAATCACATATTCTTTCATGTACTTAAAAGATTTCCTAATTTATCAGTCACAGACATAATGAGTAGTGATAGATGTACAATGGAGAAGATCACAAAAGTATGTAGAAGGCATCCCGTAGATAAGATATCGAATAGTGGCAACTTGATAATGAAAACATTTCAAAATGAAATGAAATAGAGATTCAGAATTGCACCAGCAATTGTAGATAGCTTTAAGGAAGATATTATCATTATGGTTGATATGGATTTTACCTATATTCAAGTAGTGGAACCTTGGGAAACATTTCTTAATCCCTTAGATTATGAATTGAATGATGAAATTACCTAGTTAGCTCATTAGGCATCCATGGAGAAGGCATCTCACAAGAAGATAGGATCTATTATAAAGAAAGCTTTATCTGTGGTTGGAATGACTAAAAGTGAGTCACAAGCTATAAGGAAAATAATGAAGCAAGGAATACTAAATATTCAACCTTTCTTAGTATCTATTGTAGAGACATCTTTGGAATAGAGCATTATATATGTAGAAGTGTCAGATGTTTAGCCCAGTGAGCCGAAGAGAAAACTAAAAGATTGGTGGAAGCAATGATAACTAAGATAAAAAGAGTCAAGCAACAAGCCACCAAACCATGCAAAAGGTAGAAAATATTGTTGACAATTTTTGGTTCTAGTGATGAAGAGGAAAAAGAACAAGAGATCAAGAAAGCAAAGAAAGTGACCATCAAAAAAATTAGCAAGAAAAGCTCGACAACCTTGGAAGCCAAAGATAGAGAAGATTAACATAGCTATTGTCAATGAAGGTAACTTTGTTCAAATCAAAAAAATTTATGATTCATATAACAATTTTGAGAAGGATTGGATTGATATTTCTACTGTGAGATATATCATAGTAAACAATCTAAAACTAAAGGATATTAAGGGTGTATTAACTAGATTTCCTATAATAGAAATATTCAAAAGAAGGCACTTGAAATAGAAGATGATCTAGAACTTTAGAAGTCTATGCTTAAAACTATTTGCAATATTGATGAAGAAGGAGAGATTAAAAGATTGTTGAATAATCTTGCACCCTATTTGAGGAATAAAGCAAGACCATTTTTTTTTATGGTTGGTGAAAAAGATAAATTGAGAAGTGAGACTACAGCAACTATCAGTCAAATGTTGACAAAATCTAAGGTAGCATCTCCTCTAGCACCTAGAACCTTAGAAGTGTCAGTGAGTAGTGACACTATTCAAATTGATTAGACCATTGTTACCATTAACATTGATGATACTAATCCATTTGAAGGCTATGAACCTAATGAACCTAATATAGAGGATATTAAAGACAAATTGAGATAGATTGTAGAGAAAAAAAGGCTACTTGAGGAAGAAAAGAAGAAAATAGAAGAGGCCAAGCATAAATTTCTTGTGGATGAGAAGAAAAGAAGAAGAGGAGGAACAAAAAGAGAAGTAGAAGAAGAAATGAGAATGAAAATAGAGGAAGATGAGAAGAAAAGATTGCAAGAGAAGAGAGAAAAGGAAAGAGAGGAAAGAGAAAAGAAAGAGGAAGAAGTGAGAAGAACAAAAGAGGTAGCTAAGAAACAAAGGGAGGATGACACTAAACCATCTAGTTCATCTACTCCACTCTCTCTTGCTAGCCTAGAAACTAATGATGATGATAAAAAAAAATTGATCTCATCCCTATCTAAGCTTATTCAGAAAAATAGGATAGTAAAGAGCTTACAGAAAACCTTGATGGAGGTTATTGACAGACTACACAGTACTTTGGCAGTATAGCACACCGAATTAGATCCTGAACATAGGGCACAAATAGTGCTAAAATCATTTGATGAAGAATTTACTAACTTAATAAATGTTCTAGAAGCAAAGGCACAGATTTCACATGATGCTAACCTTTTTAGCACCATCTATCAAAAAATTAAGAATGATTTGGTTAATCTTGATACTTGTATCAAGGAACTTTAGAAATATCAACAGGATGGGAAAACATTGTATATCAAGTGTACTTTATCATAAAAACTAACTAAAGACATTAACAATTAGATAGAAGGAGAGATGAGTTAGCTAGAGGCTTTATCCAGCTAGATCCAACATCCATCTTGCAAACTTGATGATTTTAAGGGATAAGTGGCCAGTATTCATAGTGATATCAGGAAACTAGAACTTCAAAGGGAACAAATTTTGAAGGGGATATTAGATTTCAAAGATTCTATGGCTCTAAAAATATCTTTTGTTGAGAAATAGTTGGAAGAATGTGTCAAGGCCAAAAACACATATTCTAAATTTTTGTATTCAGATCTTAATGCAGTTAAGATTGCATCATATGCTTTATTTGCAATTCCCACCTCAGCTAAATCCACCAAGGAAAGATGGACTAAAGGTATAACAATCTTAAGGAAAAATTTGATGATTGCATGAAGATCATATCATCATAAGGAAGAACATCATTTTTTTGGCAATTTTTTGGACAGTTTCTAACATTTTGACCTTTGTCATTGATGTCAAAGGGGGGGGTAGTTGTAGAAAATTTTGAAGTATATTATAAGATGGAGCATATGCAAAGTAGGACAAATTGTAATAGGATGTAAAATGTTACTTATTTTTGTTGTGTTAAGTTTTTGTCACTTAGCCAATTTTTTCTATTTTGTTGCCATCAATGCCAAAGGGAGAGATTGTTGACAATTGGCTAAGAGAGATATGTAATTGTTATCACTTATGAAAACACATGATGTAAATGCTCAAGGGAAAGCTCAAAAATAAAGATACTTAGTGTTTGTAATCAAAAAATTGTCTAAGTATAGAATTTGGTTTATATCAGTATATTATTCTATCTATAACTTGTTGCTGACATCATATTATGACAAACAAAGTTAGATGGAGATAGTATGAATGTTGATGATGACATGTATAACCTCAAAATTTAGTACGAACTATATGGAACAGAGATAATCATGTTTTAGTGAAATAAGATAGTGGAATTGAAGAAAAGGATTATTTTGTTTACAAGATAATTACTTGTCCAATTAGGGTTGACATCCTAGATGTTTACTCTAAGTTGAAAAAGTGGATTGTGGTCTTAGCCAACCTAGCAACAATTTGTGTAAATGCATGGTATTTATGCAAAGGATATCTTGTGATGAGAAGTGTGATTGCAAGTGTTATCTTGTAATTATGATTATATGAAAACTTTTTTGAAAGAAAATATATGAAAAGTTTTTTGAAAGCTATTTTGTGGCCTGAGATCTATCTAAAGATCAAAGATCAATCAAGGAAAAAGTTACAATCTGATTACTTGTTTGGGCAGTGAACTCTTCTTATAATTAGAAGTGCATGTTTGGGCAGTGGGTTCATCTTCCATTCCCTATACTACAACTCCTAACAGGGTCAGAATCTCCTAATAGGGATCCAAAGTCTCCTAATGGGGGCTTGTTATGCTAAATTTTTTCATTGACTCCTAACAGGGTCCATCCTCTAACAAGGAACTTATATATCAGTATATTATCTAGTGGGTATCATCCCCATCAGGGTTTTCCCTTGGATAGGTTTTCCCTAGTTAACAAAATATGGTGTTATGAATTAGCTTTGTACATTGTTACTATTACTATTCAGCATTACTTTATTGTTTTGTTATGCATGATTTAAAGTAAGAAATAATATCCAGTTCGTGACTAAAGTTTGTAGATTATTGATTCACCCCCTCCCCCCTTCATTAATCCTTTTTTCTAGTATGGACAAGCAATAATGTGTTTTAGTTAAATCCCACTGAGATCACATGTTTAGTTGCTAAAGTGGGTGATAGTTGGTTGTGGCATAAGATATTTTGTGATATCAACTTTGATAATATTGTGTTCAGGTCAATACTAGATTTGTAGTTAGAGATGTGCGTATGATGAAGGGTTTCTCCGCTTAATACTACAAAAACATAATAAAAATAAAGAAATAATAGCAATTAGAAAACAAAATATGGGATTCTTATTATTGCCACAAATGTGAAATTACAAAATTTTGAAATACAATATGCAAACCCACATGGGTGTCTTCCTTACAATGATTTCCAACATAGAGTTGTCAACTATCACCTAGAGTTGTCGTAGACAATATATGTGCATTTCTTAAATAGGAATTTTCACACTGCCTAGGAAGTTTCTAGACATCAAACCTTGACCCTTGACACCAACTAACTCTAAAATTACATATAAAGTCAGTCAGATACACCTTTGACACTTATTTTGGAATTTTGGGTTGGCACAACTTTAGAAGACCATAACTTTCATACCGTTGATCTAATTGACTATTATAACTACTTTTTGGAATCCTCAACTTCTGATTTATAGGACCCAACTCATGCAAGCTCTAGTCTACTCCATTTCATAGCCCATCTAGGTCTTCTAAGGTCTTCAATGATGAACCTGAATTTTTAATACCAAAAATCCACAATAAATCCATGAATACTCAGGATATGGCACTAACCCTTAACTGGTAGGCTAATATATCTAACATCAACATCCATCTTTGAGATTAGGAAATTTTTATCTTGTATGACTGACTCACGAAGTAGCAAGCCTCTAAAAACAAAAACTTTGCACTAAGACAACCCTTATTCAAGAAATAAAAGGGAAATATTTTTGGGTGACGCAAGATTTCTCTTACACCCAGGATGCTCCTGCATTAGGCACTTGGGGTAATTTGAGAAGTGACACCATCAAGTCTAGGGTGTTCAAAGGAAAATTGAGGGATAAAATCAAAAACTTGTATCACCCTTTTATAAAGGAAAATGCTAAAAAAGGTATAATTGTTCAACTTCAATGACATAAAAGTGATATTATTATTTAGAATTTGAAAATGATGTAAACTACTAAACTGTGTAGAAATAGATAAGTTTAGGGTTATTATTCTTAATGATTATTTGGAATAAGAAATTCTATGATTTTCTAATTTTTAAAGATGATTTTTTAGCTGTTGAAAAATGTGAAAAATTAGGGGTCTAGTTCCCACAACAAAATTATATGGAAATAAACCTTTTTTCTCTTTTCTCTCAAATTATGTTATAGATGACATATATAGCTAGCTCAATAAAAAAGCCTATATTTTCTCTTTTATAACAATTCAAATTTCAGCTCACCTTAAGTTGATATTTTTCATCTCCCACTGCATTTTTCATAGCAAATATATTCTAACCAAAAGAAAAATTATGCATTCTAGAAGAGGAATCTCTCCTCTAGAACATCATATACTTTTCAAATATATATATGATTTACTATTATTTCTTTCTCAAAATCAACATCTTCTCGAGTCCTAAAATTACATACTTGTAGTATTTTTTAATTACAATATACTATCTTTAATTAAAACACTATAAACTCTATACAAAAATATTCTTAACTTTGAAATATAAAAAATGGTGTTTATATGTTATTAAAGCAATACCATTAAAAAGTGTAAGAGTTATTAAAACATCACTGTTTTGAAATAATTTTATTTCTTTAGTAATTAGACACAAATTAGCATAAGACATGCTCTTAATAGACAATTCTATTTGAAAATGTGAGAGAACTTATATAACTTAGATACAATAAATTTGTCTAGACCATATGTTTTAACAAAATTGGTTTTTAGATTGAAATACTCAGATTTAGTCATTTTGGTAAGCCATCATGAATGGTGACACAACTTTTTACTTTTAACCCAAGATGGTTAAACTCCTCCCTTGCTAGTCATGATGAATCTTCTATTGGCCTCTCTTTCCATTTGACCAAGTACTTTTCATAATTTTTGTTCATTGTGATTTTGTCAACACGACTATCTAGTTTCTCTTCAATCTCCTTTTTAGATGAACTAGCTACTAGAATACTACACTTTGTTTCTACAAATTCATCTCCATCACCTCCTTCATAATACTCTGTCAAGTGTGAAATGTTAAGTATTGGTGAAATTTTTAGTTCAGCAGGCAACTCCACTTCATAGGCATTTCCAGAATCATGCATTTTCACTATCTTGCATGGTCCATAGTTCTTAATTTCTTGTTTATGCTCATTTCTCAAATGAACCATGACTTCATCTCTAATCTAGAATTCCTTATACCTCATTTTCACATCTTCCTTAACTTTATACTATGTATTCATCTTAATAATGTGCTTCTTCACCTCCACATAGATGTTCTTCAAATATTCAGCAAATTCTTCTACTTCAACACTACTTATCTCTTCTTTATCCAATTGCCACAATTCATAATAATTTCTAAGACTATTCCTATATACAATTTGGAATGGTGATTTACCAGTACACCTATTGATAGAATTATTATATGTAAATTTTCCTTATGGTAAAATCAAATCCTAGGCCTTGGGCTTATCTCCAACCAAACATCTTAGCAAATTCTCCAAACTCCAATTCACAACTTATGTCTGTCCATCACTTTGTGGATGATGTGATAAGTTAAACTCCAACTTCATCTTCAACTTTTTCCACAATGTACACCATAAATACCCAAAAAATTTGGTATCTTGATCTAAAACTATACTCTTTGGAATACCATGCAGTCTCACTACTTCTCTGAAAAAAAAATCTACCACATGAACAACATCACTAGTCTTCTTGTAGGGAATGAGATATGTCATTTTTAAAAATCTATAAACCACCACAAATATGCAATGATGCCCTTGATGTTTCCTTGGTAAACCAAGAACAAAATCCATGCTAACATCCTCCCACAACTTCTCTAGTATTGGTAATGGTGGATACAACCCATTATTTTGCATCATGCCTTTTTCCATCTGACATACTCTACAAAAACTTCTTCAAATATTGTTGCAATGATGGACAGTCATAATTATCAGCAACTAAAGAAATGGTCTTATCTTTAATCAAAATGTCTAGCCAACCCTCCACTATGCTTCTCCTTGATGAGATTCTCTCGCATAGAACTTCTAAGAATGCACAATTGACTTCTTTTGAACAACATATCATCTTAGATTATGAAATCCAACAAATTTTTCCTATCAAGTGTAATAGGTCCTATACGAGACTCCCAAGCTTCACCAAAATTAGAATCCTTTGGATACAAATTCTTGAGTTCCTTGAACCCAACTACCTCAATCTACATCTCTATCAGCAAAAGTTGTCTTCTACTAAGAGCATCCACAACTATGTTGGACTTCCCACTCTTGTGTTTCAAAACAAAAGTATAACTCTGCAAAAACTCAACACACTTCAAATACCTTTGGTTCAATTTTATTTTACTATTCAAATATTATAAAGCTTGATAATTAGTATACAAAACAAACTCCTTAGGAAAAAATAATGTCTCCACTTCTTCAATTCTTGAACTATAGCATAGAATTCTAGATCATATACATAATATTTTGTTTTGGCATCATTCATTTCTCACTAAAATAAGCAAAAAATATGTGCTCTTATCTCAAAACATCTCTTATTATAGTACCACTAGCATCACAGTCTACTTGAAACACCTTGTTAAAATCTAAAAGTGCTAAAATAGGTTGTTCTGTAACTTTCTATTTCAACAGTTTAAAACTCTTATCTACTCCTATAGTCCACTTAAATTATTTTCTATCCTCTCTCATTGTTTTGGTCAAAGGCCCACAAATACTACTAAAATCTCTTATAAACTTTCTATAAAAACTAGTCATTCTATGGAAAGATCTTACTTTAGATGCACTCCTTGTAGTACATCATTCAAGAATAGCCTTCACATTCTTAGGGTCCATTTTTAGGCCTTCTAGTAATACTAAAACTCTTAAGTACACTAACTCCTTCACAAAACTAAACTTTTTTAGATTTACCAATAGCTTTTCTTCCCTTAACTTATCAAATACCTTACAAGTATGCATCACATGATCCTCCAATGTCTTGCTAAATATCAAAATATCATCTAGGTAAACAATGACAAAATTAACTAGAAACTTGTTTGGTACCTCATTCATGAGCCTCATAAAAGTGTTTGGTGCATTAGTTAGCACAAAAAGCATGACTAATCATCCATAGAATCCTTCCCTTATCTTGAAGGAAGTCTTCCACTCATCTCCTTCTTTGATGTGAATCTGATGGTACCCACTCTTCATATGTATCTTTGTGAAATACAAAGCTCCACTCAAATAGTCCATAATATCATCCATCCTTGGAAATGGAAATTTGTAGTTGATTGTGATCATTTTGATAGCTTGTGAATCTGTGCACATCCTCCATTCTTCATTCTTCTTTGGTGCTAATATTTCTAGTACAACATATGGACTTAGACTCTATTAAAGCAACCCCTTCTACAACAACTCATGCACTTGCATTTCAACTCTTCACTTTTTTTGGTGGCATTCTATGCACTTTCTTATTTCGAAAACTAGCTCCTAGATTCAAATCCATCTAGTGACTTATCTTTCTCAATCTAGGTAATCCATTAGGTACATTATCTAACACAATATCAAGAAACTCTTCCAAAAAATTTGCAAATTTTGTAGATACCTCCTCTACTTATTCTTTACCATCTTTTGAGATTATAGAAAAACACATATGCTCATGCTTCATACCTTGGAGAAACTCATTTCCATCAACAAAATATATTCTAGCATCATTACATACATTTTCTTCTTTCTCCTTTAATAGCTTCAACTTATGCTTAACTCCATCCTTTGTTAGAGTGTAGGTATTTCTCTCACCCATCATGTACAATGTGCTTGTCAAACTACCATGGCCTACCTAGCAACATGTGACATATGTCCATAGGTATGATATCACAAGGAACCTCATCATGGTAGCTTCCAATCTTGAACTTCACTAGACACTTCTCATTGACCATGTCCTTGTGATCATCCTGCACCCATGCAATATGGTATGGACACAAGTGTTTTTACCTCTTGAGATTCAACTTCATGACCATCTTTTTGACACCAAATTGTCAGTGCTTCCTCTATCAATGATCACAGCATAACACTTATGCTCACATTTTCACCTTGTGTGAAACAAACTTGTCCTCTAATTAGGTCCATTCTAACCACTCAACAAGACTATCCTATTAACTAGGACTTCTCCTCTTTCAACATCTTTAGAATGGGATGATCTGGCATCTTCATCAATATGTGCAACTCTGACTTGGCTTTGTATTCTTTGATCCATCCTTCCTTTGCATTGGAAACATTCAAATTCTTTATGCCTTTCTTCTCCATAATGAAAAAAATTTCCACAAAAAACCTCCTCTTCCAACTCCTTTCCCTCTTCCTCTTCCTTTCTGACCTCTATTGTTTGAGCATGGAAATGATTGGAATTATTTCCCCTCTAGTTCTTACTACTACTACTCACCTCATCCTTATTCTTTTGATCATCATTTTGGCCTCCATAAGACTGTCTGCTAGATCTTCCACTATGACCTCTTCCACTATTCTTATTATCAAACCTTTTTCTCAAATTCTCCTTAATTCTTAGGAAAAATTGGTATGCCTCCTCAATACTAATTATTTGAACCAAACTCAAGTCATTCTAAATTCTTAGCCTTAACCCATTAAGATAATGGGAAAAAAATTTCCTTATCAACTTTTGTATGGCTAGTTCTGATGAGAACTCAATAGAACTGCTCGGTATACTCCTGAAAAAATCTTCCCACCTACTTCAACCCTTGTATTTTATTTAGTAAATCAAGCTCATGATCCACAAGAATGAACTATTACATCACTTTAGATATCATTTAATATCATTTGATCATTTTTTCCTTTCCTCTTCTATTTTTCTCTAATTGGTCTTGCCACCATATCTTCACCTTACCCTTCAATTTGGCCTTTGCAAACTTGACCCTATCAAGATCCTCAATATCTTCATATTGAAAGTATTATTCAAATTTATTGATCCAATTGATTAGCTCCTCTAGGCTAAGATTTCCCAAAAATCTAGGAACATCAAACTTAGGTCTTTTTCAAAAGTTTTTCATCCTTTGGGTTTAGAACTTCATCTAGTACTACTTGATTAGTGTTTCCTTCTCCTTCTCTTTCATCCTTACTTTCATCATCCCCTATGATAAGATTCATTCCTCTTCGCATTTGTTATTGCAATGCTTGCATTTTCATCTGAAGGGCTCTAAAATCCTCACTTGTAACACCTATGACTCTCTCACCACAATCTCTTCATGGAGGTATCTTCGTGCTTCCACTAAAACCCAAGTGTAAACTACCTCACAATCAGTGATCTATCTACATGCATAGCCAAAACTACAATCCTAGTGCAGCTACCTCACAATCAAAAATTTGTTTACACACTCAAGAACTCCTAGTCTAATACTACTTGATAAAGGGTTTCTCCCCTTAATACCACAAACACATAACATAAAAAAAGAAATAACAAAAATTGGTGAGAACAAAACATGGGCTTCTTATTATCACCACAAATGTAGAATTATAGAATTTTGAAATACAATATGAAAACCCATGCCTTCCTTATAATAATTTGCAACACAGAGTTGTGAACTATCACCTAGAGTTGTCCTAAACAATGTGTAGGAATTTCTTAAATAGGCATCTATACACTACCCAAGAAGTTTCTAGACATAAATCCCTAACCCTTGAGACCAACTAACTCTAAAATTACATATAGAGTCAACCTAATACACCTTTGTCACTTATTTTAGAATTTTTGTTCGGCCAAACTTTGGAAGGCCATAACTTTTGAACCATTACTCTAATTGACTATTATAACCACTTTTCAAAATCCTCAACTTCTTATCTACATGACCTAACTTGTGTAATCTCCAATTGACCCTATTTCAAAACCCATCTAGGGCCTCTAAGGTCTTCAACAATGAGCCTAAAGTTTTTATACCAAAATTGCACATCAAAATCTACAATAAATCCATGAATACTCATGATATGGCATTAATTCTCATTTGGAAGGCTAATATATCCAAGATGAACATCAACCTCTAAAATTAGGACATTCTAAGCTCATATAACTAACTTACTAAGTAGCAAGCCTCTAGAAACAACAAGTCTATACTAAGACAACCCTTATTCAAGAAACCAAAATGAAATATTTTTGGATGATGCAAGATTTCTCTTACACCTAGGATGCTCCTGCATCAGCCTAAAATTGTGAAACCTCCTAACATGGTGTATAAGGAATGTGTGATGGAAAAATAGAAGAAAAGCCCATTCCTAAGAAAGAAATTTACTACATCTATAAAGTTGGAGAATTGGCACATAGATTTGAGTGATCCTACTAAGATAAAATAATTTTATGGTGAAAGGAATTTTATGATTATTGTTAATGATTTTACTAGAATGATCTAGGTAGCATTTCTTAGAGAGAAATATGAAGCTTTTGAGAAATTCAAGATATCTAAGAGTATAGTTGAAAATAAATCTAGTTTGAAGATTAAATGTTTGATATTAGATAGAGTTGGATTTTACTTTGAATGAGTTTAACATTTTTTGTGAACAAAATGGCATTAAAAGACAACTTTCAAACCCTAAGACACCTTAATAGAATGGGATAGAAGAAAGGAGAAATGGAATAGTGACAAAAGTAGCAAGAGAAATTATGCTTGAGAAAATGTATCTAAAATATTTTGGAGAGTAGTAAATACAATAGTATACACTATTAATAGAGTACAAATCATACAAAAAAATGGTAAGAAACTCTATGAACTTGGGTTTGAACATACACCATCTATTAAGTATTTCAGAATCTTTGGAAGTGAATGTTACATTAAGAAAGATGATGATGTTGGAAAGTTTAATTCAAGGAGTGATGAAGGTGTGTTTATTGGATATTCAGTGAAAAGTAAGACATAGATTTTAATCATAGTACTAATATTATTGTTGAGAGTGTAGATGTGAAAGGTAATCAGATTTGACTAGTGGTGGATCATTTTTCTTAGGAAGAAAATTGATTTCTTGGCTAAGCAAGAAACAAGATTTTATTTCACAATGTATTGCAGAAGCAAAGTATGTAATAGCAACAAACAATTGTAATCAAATTATTTAGATGAAACAAATGTTAATAGATTTTGGGATTGAGTTTACAGAGCTTGATATCATACGTTGTGATAAGAAAAGTATAGTGAGTATGTCAAAAAATCCAATTTTATATTCAAATACAAAGCATATATCTATTAATTATCACTTTTTGAGATAGAAAATTATAGAGAAAGAGATCAGCCTAGAGTATATTGGCATAAAGGAGATCATAGTAGACATATTTACGAAACCTTTTTCCGAAGGACACATTTTAGTACTTGAGAGGTATGCTTGGGGTTATGCCCTAGCCTACTTTTGAGTAGTTGATGTAGAGATTGCATCAATCTAGTGGTATAAAAAGCATTCTTTTATTTGGGTTGGATGCTTGATGCTTCCTCCCTCTATGGAGGAGCATATTTTCATACTTAAGCTTACTAAAAATCTTATGGAGAGAATTGACATAATTGTAACTTTTTCATTGATGTCAATGGGGGAGAGATGTACATGAAAAACATCCTATGATATGATTAGGAGAATAATACATGAAAAGCATTTTTTTATATTGATTAATATCAATGAGGGAGAGATACATTATTCTTGTATATTAATGTCAATGGGAAAGTTGTTCCTAAAAGGAAAGATTTTATTAATGAAGACAATTTGAAAATATGTTGATGTATGGGGGGGATTAACACCTTCCTTATGCATGTTGATTACATAATAGTTTATATTCATGGATAGTATGAATGGGGGAGTAGATGCAGCAGAGACATTTGGTATTCATGGAACTTAGATGTTTCTCATCTATGTTGCCATCAATACTAGAGGGAGATATTTTTAAGAATGAATGCTAATGGTATTCCTATGGGAAAGTCTCCTAGAATTATTGGAGACATGATTCATAAGTTGTGTGTTGCATTCATGATTGAGTTTGTCATTTATGTAAACATACTAGTTATTTTGTGAAGTCTAGCAGTGTAGTAGATAGAATTTGGCTTCACGAAGTTTGAGGAATGAAGATGAGCTTTTTCACAGTTGGTATTATCTTCTATAGAGTGTCTACATGCTAAAATTAATAGAGTGTATGAAATATGAAGACTTGACAAAGATATGATGGATTTAGTGAAGGCAAGTGTAGCAGTTACTATTCTTTGGATTGTATCTCCTAACAGTGACAAAATTTGGTCACGCAAAATTGGAAAAAGGTAGGAGGCATGATGAAGATATTGTGGTTAATCATGTACATCCATATGAGCAGCACATGAAGAGTTATGAATATTGTGATTCAATAGTTTGAGTGTAATTATGAAATGATATAATATTGTAATGTAATGTGTAAATATAATATCTTAAGTTGGTCCTATATTATTATTGTAAATTGGAAAAGACATAAGGATGAATTAATAAATTTTTTAGGACTTGGTATAATGGAAAGATGATTTACATTGTTAAAATCATCTAGTATGGGTATTTTTGCAATGCAAGTATGTGAACTTGTATCTGAGACCTAGTGAACCTGATAATGAATATCTTTTGACTAGAGAAGTGTTTGGTGCAGTTAGGCATTCTGAGCTAATAAGGAACTATATCTAGAAAATATTTTTTTGTTGGATGGTGTTGATGTACCATTGTATTACTTAGTGAGGATAGTAATATTTTTTTTTGGATAGTGGTTTCATCTGTCTTCCTAAACAACTTTGAATAGGGTTGGCACAACTCCTAACAAGGTTGGAATCTCCTAATAAGATTCAAAGTCTCCTAATAGGGACTAATATGTATTCAATGTATTTCATTAACTCCTAATAGGGTCCATCCTTTCATAAAGAACTTTTATATTAGTACAAAATTTGTTGGGTACCATCCTTGCCCAATTTTTTTTCTGATCAAGGGTTTCCCTAGTTAACATATCTAGTGTTATTGTATATGGTTATCTTTCTTTTCTTGTTGTTTCTATTGTTTACATGTTTTAGAATTAATAAGTATGTTGAGATTTATTTTAATTACATAAAAAATACACCCCCACCCTCTTAGTTATCTTGGTGTACTTTACTTTCTAACATTCCTTTCATTTAAAAATCTTGTTCTTGTAGGCTCGATTCTGGCAAGAACACCGGTGACATCAACAGGATCATGATCCTAGAAAAATGTTTAAATCATGGTGGGAGGTGTCATTGATCAAAGTAAAAAATTGTGAGAATGTTTTCCCTCTTGAAATTTTAGTGGGTTTTCAAGTTTGGATGCAAGATTACATTCTTGCAAGTGGGGTTGTAATCCTAGAGGTAAAGGGTCAATTAGGGAAAGTCAATACAAGAATTCTCATTGCATTAACCAAAGGGGTACAATAACAAGGGGGAATTCTTTCCATGTTTCAAGGTTGTAAGAGTGCTAGGTCAAAAGTGATTCACAAGATCATGATCCCAGCTATGAGAATCCACAAAAGGGGTGAAAGGCTCAAGTTAAGGGTTGATGTAAGTTAGCACTAATAATTAGATTTCCTTGGACACACTTGTATTATGAGAGAGGCATAGAGTTGTACTAGTGGGTTGGAGAGAAATTCAAACTAGTAGAGTGGGCCTAAGTTAACATAATCAATTTGGAGTACCTAGCAAGATTATCTCACATGTGCACATGTGTGGTCATGGTTACAAATTTATGTAAGTGATGACATAGTGATACTATGACATTTCATATTTTGATTGGGGAGATTAACATTACCTTAGAGGTTGTGTGTTGTATCTTCAGATTGATAGCTCAAGGGATGTTGGTGCTTGCAATGAGAGGTGTCTCAGAGAAGTGGGAAGTGTAGAGAGAAGCGGGACCTAGAATTTCATTGAAGCTCTTATCTAGCCAGTTTTCTTTCCATTTTTATTTGGATGTCGTGGCACAGGAGAGGTGAATTTAGGGTGCATTTCCCCAAACATAGGTGGTAGTAGTGTGAATTTAGCACTGATCATAAGGATCATATAATTTTTGGATGCAAGGGTCCCAGCAACATAGGGATCATTTATGCTTCCAAAGTTATACAGAGATTTACATCAGATTGTGCACTAGGGGTGAGGACATTCAAGGAAGAGTATAGGGTTTCTTACCTTTCTTTAGATATGGCAATAGGAGCACATTATATTTCTTTAACTAGTTGTGTATTTTGATAGACAGAGATATGAGCCTATAGGTAAATTTGGGGGGATCCACTTACATACCATCATACAAAGGAAGATTATTACTATCAAGTATAGATAGATGAGATTAGGGTTGTGACATAGAGACCATATATGGGTCTCAAGCCATGGCCAGAGGAGTGGGATCATCTTCCCTACACCATCTCACCATGCTTTGTCTTTGGGCAATGGGATTACATTTTTTAGTAGCATCATCTAGACAAGGTGATGCAACAATTTGGGTGGATTTAAATAGTGCTAAGGGATCCTATCTAGTACTAGTGGGTTATGAGGGAGTCAGTGACTCAGATTGGATAGCCATTATAGGAGGGGGGGTTGTTAGTGGTGTAACATGATTTACCACTAGTTGGCTATGATTGGAATAGAGGTAGAATAGATGTTGAGTCCACATAGGATTATACAGATCAATTCTAGGCTCTAAGAGTTGTTGGGAGAGTCTGTTTGTCTAGGGAATTAGTGGTGGCGAGGAAGGTAGCTTAAGATTCTAGGAAAGGAAGGTATGTGGTGAAGGGATTGAGGTAAAGGGCAGAGCTGGTACAAGATCCACTAAGGAAGAGGAGATAGTGGGAGGGAGAGGAGGAGGAGGGTGCGAGGTAGGATGAGTAGGGACCTTAATAGATAAACTTGGATGGAGGACAGGGTCTATAGATGCCACCAATTACACAAGTATCTACTATAGGATCACGTGGTGGAGTTTCATCAATGGGGGGGAGGATAGCGGACTAGCAGTATGGATAGAATCTTTCTAGAAAATAGATGATGCCACAAGTCACCCTTTGTGAGACACAAGGACAAAAAGAGATCATCAAAAAGTAGAGAGAGAAAGAGAGATACCAACTCTCTACTCAGTGGGAAACTTTATAGGGGTGGTATAATAGGTTATAGGGAGAGTGGGATGGGCTCCAGTTAGAGCATGGTGGGTTGGAGGGGAGGTTGGAGGCATTGTAGATGGAGAAGGATGAGCTCTAGGGGAGGTTAAGTGGGTTGTAGGTAGAGGGAGACAAGTTTTTGGTGTAAGTGTTGACTCTGAGGTCCTAGGTGGTGGTGGGTGGAAGGATGGATGAGGTGACGAGGCTATGGGGGAGGTGGAGGATCTATGGGAGAGAAGGTTTCTATCAAGGGAGATACCATGCAGCCATGCTTGTGAATTAGACTGAGCACTATAGGAGTCCTACATGGTTGGGTATGACTGGTACACACATGTGGATATGAGTAGGTGGGGAGGGAAACTAGAGCACTTGGGGGTTACAACAAATAGGGGGGTCACAAAGGATAGGAGGTGCACATAAGTCTTGATAGAGTACAAGGAAAAGCTTAGGGCTTAGTAGTGAGAAGGGAGCAGGGACAAAGCTTGGGGATTAAGGGAGATGTGGTTGTAGGAGGAGATGAGAGTGGGTGGGGGGAGGGTCTTAGTGGTGATGATACCACCACATCCACTAGGGCTGCCATGGGCTCTAGGTGATAATCTATAAATTACACAGGGTGATGATCTAGATGATGAGGGGACCAACAAGCAATAATATGTTGCACTTTTGATTATCATGATTTATCTATATTTTTTAGGGCACATATCTCAATGTACCATATGGACATGTGTACTTATTATGAACTTGTGGAATGGACTTTATATTTTTTCATTGTGGGGTGGATATATATATATATATATGATGAGAAATTTTGGGTGGTAGATATGTGTTATGAATCTCAAGCCTTTTATGTTTTGATGAGATGCATATGATGTTTATGTGATGGTACTGATGTATGTGATTAAAGGATGTAATGATTTCTATATTTTATGTATGAGATGTAGCATACTCTTGACGTGTTCCTAAAGGGTGTGATGCATGGTGGATGTATGTACTTTATACATTTGTGTGATGTGTATATGTAGACTAATGTGATGTGATGTGATACATATTTTATGAGTGTTTCTATATGATAAAAAAATTCATGCATGCATGATTATATTTCTATCTCTATATTATGTTTATATGATGATATGATTGTATGAGATGTACATGAACTTATTTCTACAGTGAGATTCTTATGTGTTTACATGATTTGATGTAACTAATGTGAGGATGGTGAGTATGATTGAAAAAAGGATATTAGCATAATTGACATGATGTGGCTAAATGCAATTTATGATATAAATTATAAATGATAATGCAATCTAAAGGGAAACTAAGTTTTTAATAATATTAATGGTAATGTAAATGATCAATTTAAATGATGCAAAATGATAATGAACAACTAAATGTAGCTTATGACATGAATTATAAATGATAATGCAATGAAATAACTAATTTTAATAATGAAAAGAATAGTGTAATTGAAATGATGATGAACCTAGGAGATGACTAAATCTAAGAAAGTATAATGAGAATGCCAATATAATGAGGATGAAAATGAAAACATAATGATAGTGTAACTAGATTTAACAACTGAGGTTGCAAAGGAAATAAAAAAATGAACATGAAATGATAATGCAACTAAACTAAGAATGAGGATGCAAATGAAAATGCAATGATAATGTAACTAGCATGATAATGTAGTGGGGATGTAAGAAGGAAAGTGTAGCATATCATTGATCGATGATGCCCTCGATATTCATGGACAAACCATTACATAAATTTAAACATGGGTTAATGGGGAAAGGTTATGATGGGCGATAGTGGGGGGAATGTTGGATTTTTATATTGAACCCTTAAGATAGTGAGTGAGGTGTGGGGGGTGATTGGAAACTTTAGATTTTTTGAGACTGTAGTTCCTTATAAAATATTGGATTGTAGGATTGATGTTTTGATAGGGATTGTAGGACTCATTATGTTCTTTATATTTTGGGATTTTATAAAAAGTGGGTGTTATTTTTTCCTTTCGAGCATGGTGGGGGTTTGAATTTTTTGAAGCTTAAGCATGAAGTACCCCAAAAAGGAGTACTTCCATGTAGTTGATCACTCAGTTTGATATATAAATTTTGGGAACTTTCCAAGATAACTATGAACATCAAAGCCTTGTCACCAACATTGTATAAGACTGACTCAAAAAAGACACATGAGCATTGACCCAGCATCACACATGAACCTTAGAAGAATCAAGGTGAAAATGACACTAGGAAATCCATAGGAAAATGGTATTTCCTAAGTGCACCATGAAAACACAAGTGGTCACATGTTTGGAACATGATCTTGGATTACCCCATTCGTAGTCTACCATGATATAAAAGATCATATTGACCTTGAGGAGAGAACAACCAAATTTCTAGCAAAGGATAATCAAAAACCAAATTTTACTAATGGGCCAAGGTTAGATAAGAGGAAGGATGTATCCAAAACAAACCTATTGGTAGCATCTAAAATCATGATGACACTAGAAAATTAAAACCTTTTTGACAACACTTTGAAGATAAGTGATCTCACATGAGGACTTTCTAAAGTGCTTAGCTAGGACAACTGCATATCCTAATATGAACTAAACTAAAATGAAACTTGGGATATTCACACTAGGATTAACTAAGGACTAATAACAAGAGGATATGTAGCTAACTGACCAACATATTTACATAGGCCTTACTATACAAAATATCAATGTGATAGGATAGTGGAATTGATCTAATATAATACAATTAGAAAAGCTAATGATGAGGGAATAGAGAATGTGAGTGGTATAGTACATGGATATGATACATGTCAAACTAATTATCATACAAGGTGAAGAGGGCACAATATAGTACAATGTTTTGATTGCTATTCCAAGCTGAAGAATTGGGATAGTAGTACATGTGTCATGGTCACGTGATGTTGGAACACCATGCGAACATGGGATAATTGATGATTGGATGTTGTGGTGATGGGAGAGATGGGTGTTGATAGATAATGAGTAGGTCAAAGTACACATTGGGAATATTGCTAGGTTTCCACCAAGGTGCTTGAATTGCCAAGCTTTCATCATTGGATGCTTTTTTCTCTTTATTATTTTTCTTTTCTTTTATGATTCTTTCATTTTTTGTGATCACCATGTGCCTAAATTGTCATGTTTTTACCATGATGATGATTTTTTAAAGGGTATTTTAAGATGTTTTTACACCTTTTTAGGTTTAGCAGGGTATACTGAGTAGCTCAAGCTTAGAACTTCTTGAGGTGAATGATGTCAATGTGACCATCCAAAGGTCCACCTTCTAATTTTGATAGTTGATATGCTCCTAAGCCAAAGGATGTTGTGACAACATGAGGACCTAGCCAAGTGGGCTCAAATTTTCCTACTTTTCTCAATCTGCTTGGCCTTTCATGTTTTTTCTTTAAAACCATGTCACCCACCTAAAAGTGTCAAGGATAAAATTTTTGTCAAAAATCCATTTTAGGAAATTTTTATATACCATGAGGTGGTTATAGGCATGTTTTCATTTTTCATCAAGCAAATTTAGTTGGGTGAGTCTAGAAACTCTGTAGTCTTCATCTAGTATTTGCTCTTGCAAAGATATGCCCAAGGAGGGGTGTTCAACCTCAATAGGTAGGACCACTTTAGCACCATAAACCAAGGAGTATGGGGTTGTACCTATGGATGTACAGAATGAAGTTTAGTAATCCAAAGGGGAAGTGTTAATCTACAAATGCTAATCATGACTCGAATCAATGACAATTGTTTTAAGGATTTTGAGTAAGGTTTTGTTGGTTTCCTCATTATGACCATTATCTTGTGGAAAGTATGGGCAAGAAAATTTGTGGTGGATGTGGAGGGGTGAGGAGAGCTCTTCCATTTTGAGGTTCTCAAAGTTACCTATGTGGTCTATAAAGATGGTGGTAGGGATATCAAAGCTACACAAAATATGGGAAAGGATGAATTTGGATACTTAGACTCATGTGGCATTGACAAGAGGAAATGCCTCAACCTACTTGGTGAAGTAATCTATGTCTCTAATGTTTCATTTCTAGCCTTCTAAAGACAAGGGTACAATAGCATCGACAACGTCAAATCCCCAATATGCAAATGGCCATGGTGGTGCAATAGGTTAAAGATTATGTGTTGAGGCGTGTATCAAGTTTTCATGTTGTTTGCATGGTAAACACTTTTATACAAAATTGTAGGTATCATATTCAATAATGGCCTAATTATATCCATCTTTTAGGATTTTCTTATCTAATATTATATCGCTTGTGTGAGCACCACATAGTCTGACATGCACCTCCTTTAGGGCCATTGTGGCCTATTTTGGTATAAACACCAAGAGAGAGTATCATGATAGCCTCAATTATATAAGGTTTTCACTATGATAGTGTAGCAGGATGCTCTATGAATTAGGTTCTAGCATTGGGTTTGTGTGAGGTGAGGGGATATGACACCATCTTTTAGGTAAGCATGAATCTCATGGTACCATAGAGATTGGGGACCAACTAGGACACATCCTTCTCATATCTAGGTTCCTATAATTTCTTGACTAATAATTCATATAATATAGCTTCCTAAGGGATTTCTAGGAGCAAGTCGAAAGTGGTCATTGCATATGCAATCTTGTTATATAATCTTGGTACTTGTATGAATTGAATCTTGGTGAAGTGTTATTTCATTTGATCAACCATATCTTTGTAAGGTAGCATCTTATTATCCTTTTTTTTTGTATTTGTCAAGGACCTACTTGATGATCAACTATGAGCCACCAAAGACTTGTAGCTCTGTTATGTTCCATTCAACTATCATTTTGAGTCCTACAATTAGAGCCTCAAATGTTGATATATTGTTATTGTACTAAAATCACTATTTGAAGTATTTTGGGATGTAGTCATCCTGAGGAGTGACCAACACCATCCCAAAATATAGTTTCCATAGAGGTTGCTCCTCTATCATGCATAGGTATGTTAAAGTGGGGTTGTCATTATACCAAAAGATAGATTTGTCAATACCTAATGCAACCACTCAACTTATAGTACATAGGAGGCATCTAAGCCCTTGTCATGAATATCGAGGGGAGCACCAACCAAATTTCCAACAATCTCACCCTCAACGTTACCTGAGGGTCTAAGGATTCAAACCTCTAACCAAGCTCTAATACTACTTGTTAAAGTGGGGTTGTCATTGCACCACAAGGTTTATCTATCAATTTTTTATACAACCACTCAACTTATAGTACAATGAGGTGGTTAAGCCCTTGTCACAAATCTTGAGGGGAACGCTGACCGAATTTCCAACAAGGTATTCATCAGGAAAATCCATAACCAATGGATAAGCATCAATTAATGGTGCCTCAGCCAACTGATCTTCAATAATGTGTCCTTTCAATGCTTCTTGATTGACATACTAAATGTTGAATCCATTTAGAAACATGACCCATTTAGTTAAATGACCTATGATTGTCATGCATGAGAGCATATGCTTCAAGGGATCATTTTTTATATGAGCTTAGCTATGTGACTAAGCATGTAGTGGCAAATATTTTGAGTGGTAAAAACCATTGTCAAATAGGTTTTTTCCATTAGAGTGCAATTAAGCTCATAGCCAACAAGAGTACAACTAATATAGTATAAGGCAATTTCCTTACAATCATCATCAAGTTGGGCTAAAAGTGCCCCTAGTGTTGTCAAGGTAGTTGATATGTATAAGATTAATGGATTTCCCTCAACTTGTGAAACCAAAATGGGTGGATTAGCCAAATATTTCTTGATCTTTTCAAAGCTACATTGGCATATGGGATCCTATTTGAAGGTTTGGTCTTTTTTAGTAGATAAGTAAATGGTTGACACTGATCTACAAGGTGCAAAATGAACCTCCTAACTTATTGTAGCTTACCTTGGAGATCGTGGAGTTGCCTTAGTATCCTTGGAGGGGGCATGTCTATGATAGCCTTGACATTTGAGGATCAGTCTCAATGCCTCACCATGAAACAATGAATCCAAGGTGCTTTCTCAATATGACACCAAAGACACTTTTTTGGATTTAGCATGAGGTGGTACTTTGTTAGTCAATTGAATGCCTCTTCTAGGTCAAAAAAATGGTCCAACATGTTGATTGATTTGACATAGTATGTCATGGAAGAAAATTGGCATTGCTCTCTAATAGGTTGCCCCTACATTTTTCAAGCCAACAAGCATCATGTTGTAATAGAAGGTGCCCTATGGGGTTTTGACTGTTGTCTTGTGCTAGCCTTCTTCGACTATATGAATTTGATTATATCTAGAGAACCCAACCATGAGAGACAAGATCCTATGTTCGATCATGAGCTTGACAATCATGTCTATGTTTGGCTAAGGGAAGTCATCCTTAAAAAAAGCCTTATTGAGATATTTAAAGTCTATGCAAATACTAATGTCACCAAAAGGTTTAGTGACCAGTCCCATGTTTGAGATTTATTCTGAGTAATCAATTGGATGGATGACCTCCAGCATCTTCTCTAGTTCTGCTTTGACTAGAAATGCTACCTTGGAGTCCATCTTTTATAGTTTTTTTCTTAATTAATGGTTTTTTCTTTGGGTCCACTACTAGATGATGCACCACTAGCTCAAGGTCTAGTCTTGGAATGTCTTGATATGACTATGTGAATTGACCCATGTTCTCCTAGAGTACCTCTATGAGATGATCTACATGGTCTAGTGGTATGGATGTTGCAATGTATGTCATCCTTGACTCTTTGTTAGACTAATATTGATTGGCCTTGTTTCCTCTATCAAAATAGATGATACCTCAGGTATGTAATCCTACAAAGCAAAGAATAAATCTCCTTCCTCAAGCACCTCAAAGAGGTTTTCACTATCAGATACATCCATTGTTTTCTCTTCTTCTTTTATATAAGTTGGTTGTGCCCCAAAGAATTTTTCACCATGAGATGCTTTTGTTTTTCTTTTTTCTTTTTTCTTTTTCCTTTTTCTTTTTAATTTTGCAACCAGAAATTTCTTCCTCCCCTATATAACCCTTGGGGTCCATTTTGTAGACGTATGCATGTGGTGGTTTTGCCTTTTTATGTGGTGTTTTTCTTCCCATGAATCTCAAGAGTGCATCTCAATAGGGAACTCATCAACATGGAGTATGCTTGGTTTGCCTCAACCAATGAGCTTGAGGTGGGCAAGGGGCACATCAATGAGGTTAATGGATAGTTAATGGAGAATAGTCTCCTAAGAAGATGTTGACATCATTGATATCATCGTAGGATTTCTTTTCAACCTCTTTAGGGATGTCTTCAACCTCTATGAATTCACCCTCGATGTTCAAGAAGGCATTATTGTCCTTACTAATACCCCCAATTGTGGGCAGTCCAAAACTAATTCCTTTTATTCTACTTCTTTATACACTTCCATGGGTGTTCTAATGTTTGATTCTTCTTGGTCGAAGCCACCTCCTTGATAATCACATTATTCAGTTACAAGTCAATGTGAGTTGGGATATTTCTATTTGAAATAGTCAAGGAGTCCCTCATCTTTGGGAGGTAGTTCTTTGTACAAGTAGGTACTAATATTTGGGGCCATCTATGTTAGTATGAATTCTTATGGTATTCCTTTGGGGGAGTATCCTAAGATTTGGAGAGCATGTGGCAATATTGACATGTTGCATTCATGAATGTGTGTGTCATTGATGACAACATAGTATGGTTTCCATGAAGATTGGAAAAATAGAAAACAAAGATTGTGACCATATGGATAGAGATTTGATGTTCTAGTGACATGCAATTAAGGACATATTCCCCGCTATGTCTTGGTAACTAGCTTAAGTGTGTGACACATAAGTTGGAGAGATATGAAATATATATGTGATTTATGGAGAGTAGTGTAGAAATAGAGTTCCTATTAAGAATTTTTTGATGATTGTATTTCATCTCTTTATAGAGATATAATCAAGGTATGCAAAGTTATATATTGATAGAGAACAGTCTAATGATGACATCGATGAGTGCACAAGTCCTAAAGTCACATGTGTGATAAGTTGTATAGATTGTGAGTCAATTTTGCTATGTGATTGTGAAATAATTAATTATCTTATTGTGGTCCTATGACAATTAGAGAAAGCCTCAAGGATGACTCAAGGAACTATTTTGAGGACTTAGTATAAAGGAAATTGTTTTCCTTGATTGTGAAGATTGTGTGAATGTGAAGTGATAAAGTAAGTGTGAACAGGAGCAGAGTGTTTGCTAAATGTGAGTAAGTGATCCAAGGGATTGTTGGATGAGAAGTTTGTGATTTGGTATCGAAATCAGAAGGAGCAAAATTTTGGTTGACAAGATAGAGAAATAGGAAGGAGAAGTATTGTTCATTTCTATTATATTGTAAGGAATAATATAGAGATCATTTGGATAGTGGGTTCATTAGTCTTGCCCCTGATGTTGTTTGGGCATGGGTCCATCTACCTATTACAACTCCTAGTAGGGTTGGTACAACTCCTAATGGGGTTGGAATCTCCTAACAGGAATTCAAAGTCTCCTAATAGGGACTAATATGTACTAAATATTTTTATAGACTCTTAATAGGGTCCATCCTTATTGCCACCTTCTTCTTCTCCCCCTTGTCTCCAACAAGGGGGGTGAAGTGGACCTCTAGTGCCAGCAGTAACCCCATGGCTGGCCACTCTAGATCAGTGCGACCCCACACTAGATTTAGTACTATTACTACTATTACTTCTCAATGGCACCACTCCTACAACTCACAATGATAGGCTAGATGTATTTCATGCCCAGATTCACCTCATTCAATTTTTAAGTTCTTTCAATGGAGGAAAAGTCCCTAGTTCTTGCCTCCTTACTAGCCCCTTTGTTGTTTTGTTCATTTTGTTCTTGCGTGATCTTTCCCAGATACCATTTAGTATCACATACCCGCATTTTTAAGATGCAAGGCCTTTAATTAAAGTGGGCATGCAACTTGGTGACACATTTTCTTTACATTCCTAAATTTTGGTGAATCATAAATTGTCAGGAACTTTTGCAGGTTTGTCAGTACTTTTGCACACGTCTTGATTTTCTCGCGATGCCATTGGAGGATTGGCCTGTAGAGATATGTCGTTTGTCACCAAGAAGCGTCAGCCATTGATTTCATCTCAATAAAGGGCTAGCACTTTCCAGCAAGAAGAATATGCTTGACGGATAAATAATGTGGGGAAGCAAAAGTTGGACAAGTGGCACGGTCTGACGAGATGGGCCCGTTGTTAAAAGAATAATGGTGAGATGTCCTCTGTGATGTATGTTAGATGAGTTGGAACAGGTGGAGGAACATCATTCGTCACTATTAGCCAATATGCTACTCAAAAGGCAAAGTTTATGTAATTGTTGATCTATCAGAGATCAAAGGCCAACGCATGCTTGCACTTTGAAACTACACAGGAAATAACTAATGCGGGCAAGCAGATTTGTGACATGTGGCAAGGTGGGGTCAGGTATTTGCAAAGCAGTATGCCACACTATAAACAATTGATGACATGTAGTGCCAGATGTGCCACATGGAGGAGTTTTGACTGTTGGATGGAAATGAGGTCTTATCAATCGTAGATCTTTCGAAGATCTACGGTTAGTGCAATCTCGCATTATGAAGCTGCAAGTCAGATAAGAAAAGTGGGAATGCGCCTTTGTGACGCATGTCACAGTGGGACTAGACCATGAAGAATGCAGGAGTCATGCCATAGGTTTTTCCAAAGGTGCTTAGCTGGAGATATTTATGACTTGGGCCAACAAGGTGTAAAATATTTAAACACAATAGTTAGAACATGTGGGTTAAAAGTAGTCATGCCATTGGCCCAAGTGGATAATGCTAGCATAAAGTGAAGAGTTTTTCCTGATCGATGATCTTTATCCTTATCAATGAAAGGCACTTCCCCGCATTTTGAATTTGAGTGATGTTTAAACAAAGCAAGAATGCGCCCTGCAGACACGTATACTAATTGATACCAACTACTTGCTTGCCCAGAAGATGATGTGGGATCTACTGGCATGGAATGTGGTCAGACGGCATGAGCTCATACGGCGATTTCTTATTGGTTAGTATAGCTAACGAGTTTTTATTAGAAAGTGGATTAGTCAAATCGTTGATCTTGTCTTGATCGATGAACGGCACTCCACCACAATTCTAAGATGAAGGGATTTTAAATAATGCAAGGAGTCAAAATTGTGACACGTAGCATTGTTTTAAAAGCCGTAATGCTCGTTACTTTTTAAATCAAGACCATCCGATCCAATAAAAATCTATGGATGGGATTCAAACTTGGATGCAAATTGTGGATAACAGTTACTGAGAGTAAATATGATCCAGACCTTATACGTGTGATTTTATTGCATGATAAGAGTCCACGATTTCACCATTAATGAACCACTAAAGCACAAAGAGAATATCAGGGCATACAAAATTTTCAGAGCTAGGGCACGGAAATTCTTGGTTAACAATCTAGTAGAATTGTAGAAGTTTTCTCATAGTACAGAAGTGTGAATTTTGGCAGTGCATGAAAGAAATAAGGGGAGGGAACTCATCCTGAAACATCCCAAAATAGTTGTAGCAGAGGGTTTTTACAACAAAGCTAATTGGGTAAGAGATGCTCAGGTTTCCATGGGAGGTCTAGAGTTATTCAAGAAATGGTTTTCAGAGCGAAAATTGGATACTCCTATGAGTAATGTTTGGGAGTTTGATATTGGTAAACTAGTAGTCCCCACTATTTTCTTTGATAGTGATTTATTGATGGACCTGGTAAAGAAATATGATCCTATTACGGGATGGGTAAAAAATCATTCTGGAATCAATCTTTTTAGGGTTTGTCCTGAGCTGTTCAGTGAGGTTTTCAACCTTAACCCTAACCACGATGTGCATGAAATCATTGATATGGATGATCTACAAGCTAGATATGATGCACAACAAATTTATCTAAGAACAGGGCCACTACAGGAGCATGTTGCCAAGGTTGGTAATTTGCTTGTGATTACAGCCATTACCCCAGAGCCATTGTTGAGAAGACATTTCAACTTGAGAGCTCAAGCACTGTATTTTTCTCTTTGCAAGATTTTTGGGATAGATGAAGGTGATCAAATTCCAGGTTCTATTGTCCTTATAATGGCTCAAACCCTTCAATTTGGAATGAGTACCATTCTGGATTTTGCCACTTTTCTACCAAAAGAGATTCACAATGGTTTGGTTGGAATAGCAAGGGGAAAAGTAAACAAACCATTCTATTGGTATTCATTGTTGATACATGTATGCTTATACAAGGGACACACTTTCTTCTCCAAGGGTATGGAGTTGGAAACAACCAAGGATGAAGAAAGGAATTCGGTGTAGTTATGGAGTGTGGATATGACTTCAAAAGCCACAGATGCTAGTTATGTAAGGTTTGACAAATTTTTTGCATCTAGGCTGAGATTGCTTTTCAGAGGGGACAGCCCCAAAATTCCACAAGCATTGTTGGAATTGATTAGACCTAAAGATCATGCACAAGGGCTATTGGTTAGTCATAATTGGGGGGATATAATCCCTTATAATGTGTCAACTATGATAAGGGTATATGGTTTTATGGGAAAGCCACATGTGTTGCCTTTTCATGTGCCTTAGAAGATTGGGATTGCTGAGCTCTTATAGCAGATAGGCACTATAGATGAGACGGAATTGATTAAGAAGGGCACTTTCTTTCCAATTGTTACTGTAGTGCATGATTTTGTCTTTGTCAAAAAAGGGTGGAAGAACCTGAATTTGTTTTTGGATAGATATAACATGGCAAAGTCTCACGCTAGATTCAGTGACCCTGAAGGATTCTATGACCTTTTAAAACAAAGGGTAAGAGCTTCCCATATGGTACATCAAGTTTACTATCTAGAAGATATAATCAAAAATATCTTCAAATTGCAGGAACAAGAATTGAGAAAAGAGAAATGGATAGTTTTCAGTAAGACCCTAGAATTTATTAATCCTTTTGACCCCCAGTATGACCCATTGAAAGACAAGAAATACTGGGGAGCTAAAATACAAACATTAATGAATAATTTTGCCATAATAATTCAAACCATGAATGAAAAGAAAGCTATGTATGTTGAAACACATCCAGACAAGGCTGCAGAAGTACAAAGAAGAATAAGTAGTAGAAACGTGGTATCTCCTAGCCAATATACATTGCAGAAGAGGGTAGGTTATATTATGATTCGAAATGTGCA
This sequence comes from Cupressus sempervirens, assembly GCA_028749045.1. Classification (NCBI taxonomy): domain Eukaryota; kingdom Viridiplantae; phylum Streptophyta; class Pinopsida; order Cupressales; family Cupressaceae; genus Cupressus; species Cupressus sempervirens. The sequence goes on from CM053793.1 coordinate 795,495,932, forward strand.
ACAAGCACCCTCTCATCAGAAGCAAAGGTCAAGAAGCCCATCTGCAACCCGCTCTCCAAAAAGGCAAAAATTAGAGAAGGGGTCTTCTTCTTCTCAAAAGGAACAATACTCCCCAAGCCAATCCCCAATCCATATAGATGATGAAGTATCTCTAAGGAAATAGCTTAGACAGATGGGTGGAGAAGGGGATGTGATTGTCACTTCTATAGACTTGGATGTCAAGAACCTCCTGTACCTTCCTTGGACCTAACCATTGTTGATTACCAAGGTAAGGAAATTGACCCAATAGTTGAACAGGCTTCTGAAATATTTATTAATGATGAAAATTTTGTAAGATCTAGGGCTTTTGCTCAGTTTTTGTGGAGATTAAATATGGGAAATTTTGAGAAAGCCTGTGAGAAAATCAAAGCTGAGCAACCAGATAAACCTGACTCAGTTATTAAGGGAGAGGTGAAGTCAAAAATTTTGAATGACTTTGCCCAGTTTACTCCTAAAGTTGGGAGGCAAATAGTTAGACAGTTAGGAGTCCTCCTTTTGCTAGAATGGGATATAGCAAATGCAATTGTTTTTTATTCAGTAAGGAAGCAAAAAGATGTTCAACTAACAACTGCTAAAGAAATATTACAAGCTCATAGAGGAGTCAAATTTAGTGATGACCACCAAGCCCTTGTTATATGGTCTATGGAAAAGAGGGAAAATACTAGGCTGCATGAGTTTCCCACTATAGAGCATACTAGTACATTGACAGTATACAGGGCTAGTGAAGTAAGTAGTAAGCAAATAATGGGAATGGCCTTAGAAGTGCTGAAATTGGGTGGTGTTGTATCTGGCCAGGAAGAAGATAAGTTTACCCAACTCAATGCTAGGTTTGAAGAAGTTTTAAAATCATATGAGGAAAGGGGTATACAGATATAGTCACTACAAAACAAAATGTCTCAAATGGAGAAGATACTTGGGAAAAGAAAGGTGGGAGAATCTAGTGCACCTAGAATTGCATACCCTCCACAGTCATTTGATAGAACAACCCCTATTTTTGAAATACCAGACACCCCTGAAAGGCCCCAATTCTATACTACAGAGGACTTTGAAGAAGAAAAAACCAAATTACATGAGTTGGAGGTAGAATTAAGAAATCAATATGAAGGAAAATTAAAGCAGGGTGTGATGTATTTAAGGGATAGAATACAATGGTCAACCTTCTTTGATCAGTTGACAAGAATTTCAACCCTCATGGATGAGTTGAATAGAGATAAAGATGAATTGACTCCCCTTGCACAGAAGTGGAGGGAGAGGAATAATGATATCAAAATTATGTGTATATCTGCCGTCCAAATGCCTTATCATCAAGTAGAGAAAATTTTTGATTTGTTAAATAAACTAGAAGATTTTGATGATAAAAGGGATTCTTTGCAGAAGAGATTAACACTTTTTTTTTCCTAGGATATTGCTGAAAAAATCACTTTATTTCCTTGTGCTTTAGAATATGTTGATAGAATAAAGGAAAAGGAAAAGTGGAAAAAGGAGTTGGATGAATTATTTTATGAAAGAATCAAGAACATCATGAGTGAAATTGGCCACTAGTTATGGGCAAGGACAAACGAAGAGTTAGTAAAGATACCGTTATTTTATAATGCTATGAGAAAAGAGTTTGATGATTTAGAGGAAATTGAAAATTCTTTAGTGATTATACAAAGAGAAACTCTAAATTTTAATTGGCCAGATGATGCTGCTTATAATAAATGGAAAAATCAGTTTGTAGAACAAATGTCAGAAGGTGATGAGGAGGAAGATGCAAAAGTAAAAGTTACCCTCATAGTTAGTAATGAAGACATGGAAAATCCCTAGATTAAAGTAAGTTTGCAGGTAGTTGAAGATGACACGTCACTTTTTAACCTCATGGCCACTTACTCTGAGGATGAACAATAAATGAAGAATCAGATCATATTTTCTTGTCTCAATAGTTGAGAAGTATAACAGAAAGGGGCCCACCAAGGAATGTTCGATGTAATAGCTTTTCTATTATTGGCTTTTGTCTTTTATGACAGTCATTTGTCAGTATCTTTTAGAAGACACATTTCACTTTCTTTTAGCCTGAAGCTTGTTGCATCTCACACTATTTAAGTGAGATTCCAAGGCTAAAGAATGGTCCGAATTCTAATTTTCTAAGTGATATACTTAGTCTGTCTTTGGTCCAAATTTTTGAAAGCAAGTTTATGATGTATTTTCTCTATCAATTCTCTGAGAATACATGAATATAGAATGAGTTGTGTTTCTTTCTGAAGGTCATTCTGAGTCTATTGTAAATGATATACCATTTTCAAAGAAAATGAATACAAATTGTGAACTGTCCCCATATCAGTTCTTTCTGAATCTTGTCTCCTTCTAATTACTTGGTTGTCTTGATATTGTGTAAGTAAAGGCTTGTGCAATTGAATGCAATCTAGTTAGGTTGTATATCTGTTTATCACTACTGTTAATTCAATGGATTAAATAAAAGCTTTGATGAATGTGATAAGGCTTCTTTAGTAATGGAAAGGGTTTTGAATGATAAATTCTGATAAGAATTGCTGATAGAATTTGTTGTAAGGAAACAAGTTAGATCTAAGAATTTGCTACAAACTCTGAACCCTAATGGATTAGGCACTGATCAAATTGATTCAGATGAAGGAGAATTATGTCACAAATGGTTGTCAAAAATGCAGAATTAAATCAATTTTACTTTTGTTTCCTGTAGATCTTCAAAGCTGGCCAGCACTTGTCTGCATGGAATGTTTTAGCTTCAGTTAGCCACTATTGTTAAGAACATCTGCAGATCTAAAGAAGAAATTTTGGCCATATCTATTATATGGGATGTGTTAATCAAGTTATAAAGAATTATGTATGTGTTTGAGGATTTTGAAATGAGAATCGGAATGAAACTAAAAATAATCCTCATACAGTTTTCCCAGTCTTGAATCATCCCTAGGTATACCCACCCTAGTTTTGCAGAGCCAAAAGAGTAGAAAACCACCTTTGGTTTTGTAGAAGTTGGGTCCAAATGTTTTACACATGCAATTGTTAACAAGAATTGGCTGACCTTTAGATTGTATGAGTATTATCATCTTGGTATTAAGCATTTTGTTGCTTAGTAGTTTTAGTCCTTTTAAAAACACCAACACCTTGTTTTCCTTTTCATTTCTTCTTCAATCAATCTTTTCTTAGCCACTTCTACTTTCCTCTTCTCTTCCTATAATAACCTCTTCTCTTCTTCAATTTTCCTCATTTTTTCTTCTATATCTTTGGAATGAGAATCAGGTGGTTTTGAACTCTTAAATAGGTTAGTATCCTCAATGTTAATGGCATTATTGGTCTGATCTATCTGCATTGTGTCACTACTCACTAACACTTCCAAG